>VWYP01009353.1:407097-460817 GCA_013400435.1 Pycnonotus jocosus
GGGCGGCGGCGCAGCCAAGTCGGGCGGGAGGCTGCGGGCGCCGGTGTCGGCCCCGGGCGCTCTCCTGCCGAGTACCTCCTCGCAGGGGGTCCCGCCGCCGGGCGGGCCGGGCACCGGCAGGCTGACGGTCCCCTCGCTGCTGTCGCTCATCCCGGCGGCGAAGGAGCAGCCCCGGGCTCTGTTGCGCTGGCCGGGGTTAGGCGGATGCCATACTGCGCCGCCCGCCCCGGAGCGGTCCCGCTGAGCTGCCGGAGGGAAGAGGCGTCCGGGCTGAAGCGAGGGATTCCCACTCGGGCGCTAGCGAAGGCTGAAGGAGACAGGGAGACGAGCACAGCCTCCCTCCGTGCCTGCCACCGGCACCATGACGCGCCGCTCCCTTCTCCCCCGCACCTGCAGGGACTACTCGGCGCGCCGACCCCCGGCAGCCTGGCCTCCTTCTCCTGCTTCCCCCGACACCTCGCTCTTCCTCCGGCCGCTTCACTCCTTGGGCGAGATTCCTCGGCCGCGGGGAGGAACCACTTGTGGGATCGCTCTCGGGCGCCCCAGCTCCAGCCAAGCGACAGCTGCGAAGCTACTGGCAGCGCGGGCTGGGGCGGCCCCAGCACCGGGTACCTCCTCCGGCCCCGCCTCCGGACAGAAATAACCTTTCCCGCCCCCCTGCTCGGTGTTCCGGCAGCGTCCCGAGTGGGAGCTCTGAAGAAAGAGGAGTCACGTCGTGTCCTCACGGGCTTTTCAGCCTGGAAGGGCGCCGCTCCCCTTGGGAAGTCCTGGCCCGACCACCCCCGCTCCTCGGAGTGCCCCGGGAGGGGACGGCAGTACCGGCGACTGGAGAGGACCGAGGGTGGCCCTTCCCTGCCGTCTCCTGTGGGGCTGTTTTGTAATATCCTCTCCCCTAACACGAGCCCACGGTTGCGCTTCAAATCCGTGGGGCCAGGCTGCCCCTCCCCGCCGCTGAAACAGCGGGGGCCCTGCCTCGCCCCGGAGCCTTCAGGGATGCTTGGGGTTCACGTGAAGGAGCCTGTGCTTGCAAGAAGCCAGGTCCGTCCTGTGCGCTGAACCTGGTCCTGGTAAAGGGATTTTTATAATTTACTGCTCGTCTTGTTTGTTTTTAATGGCACACGTGCTCTAACTAGTTTGTCAGGAGTAAATGCTTTGAATGTTTGCAGTGAGTTGAGAGCAGTGTCAGGGCTGAGTAATCATTAGCCTTTGCCGTCTATTATCCGCCGCCTGAACCTGCTCTGTGTTCCCGAGCGGCTTCAAGTTCACTGAAGGTTTTATGGCTGCTTTGAGCAGGATCAGCCTCACGCTTTGCAAGTGTTGCACTTGGAAACTGGAAAACTACCCCTGTATTGTTGATTAAATATGTCGGTTTCTTGGATTCACCTGCAATTTACTTGTCAAGACTACTTAAAAGCTTGATAATTATCAAAAACATTACTTCACAGAGAAGGAAACTAGTAGGAATAACGAGCATATAGCCAAAAGGTGTACTAACTTTGTATGGTAGAGGAAAAGATGCTTTGGCATTTGAAATAATCCATCATATGAAGAAAAGATGCCTCAAAATTTCAGATTATTTGCAAGAAATCCAAGAGTGAATATTTGGGAAATTCACAGTCCAAGACTGAATCTTTGGGGAATTCAAAATGGAAAAGGAAATAATGTTGAGACTTTTGCAGTCTGTTTTTGGATATAAGTACTGTGAAAATGGATGATTTATCAAATGTCTTTTTTTTTTTTTAAGGGCTTCTATTAAACAGGTACAAGAGAGAAGGAAAAATAGCATTTATTAGCCCTGTTTATATGTTATATCAATAGGTCCCATCCTGTTAAAATTGATGTTAAGACTAATCCACTTCTTGGCACAAAGCCTCCTCCTGTATCATTGCTTTCCATTACTTCTGTAGACAGAAGATCAATCCTGGAATAATTAGAAAAATTACTCACTGCAGTAGCTTCAGTAGCTCTGTTTGCTTTTGCTTTGACCAGTCCCCTTTTCCAAAAAGATATGCCTGGCATTTGCTTCTGCTGATAAGAAATCAGTAAATGGGGTGGGAAGATGACAAGCAAACTAAAGACTAATTTACAGGGAAAAGTTAATATTTGCTCATCTGCCAGATACAGTAGGCTATTGTTTCTTGCTACAGTCTGAATGGCAAAGTGTTTTTCTAAATTATAGTGTTTTCCACAAAATGCAGAATTGGTGTTAATCCATTCAACATTGCACTTACATCACCTTACAGGAAGCAAGAACAATATGTCTCTGTTGTTCTCGAGAACAGCCAGTGTTTGTCAAGTGCAGAAGGAAGTCAAGGACTAAAAGGAGACGGAAGAAGCATGCTATTCCACTTAGCATTACTGACTTGTGAGGCTTGCTTCGTTATTAGCACCATGTCTATTCCAAATACAAGGTAGTTTTTCTACTGATTTGGCTGTGAGTGAGGTTGAGTGCTAAACTGGGAAAAAAATCAAAATACTGTTGAATAACAAACACAAATTGCTGATGCTTTTATAATGTGAAAATATATATTTTAATCTGTTAGCTCTCTGAAGTGAACAATCAGGCATTTAGGAGCTCTTGTGTTTTTATGTTTGATTAGGAGGTAATTCCAAGGGCTTTTTAAAAACTAAAGTAACACCCCATTTGTTATGAGAAGTACTTTTGCCTTGTTCACTTGTTTCTCAAGGGCTGTAAAATTAACATCTTTAACACCAGATGGTTTGTATATAATCACGATTCAGTACCATCCTGTTACAGCTCTGTTTTTTTCAAGGACAAAACAGACAAAAACTTGGAACAAGCAGTTGGCTGTAGACTTGTTGAAATAACAACCTTTTATTTGTTATATACTTCTACAGCTGTAAATCATTTACCTCTGATATTAACTGTAATTATAATTTTAACATCCAAGAGTTTGCCAACTTTATTAGTAGCAAATATAAAGGCAATTTTTGATGAGTTACAAACAGCACATGAAAAATACCACAGGCTTGATTTAGCTGATCTAACTAGTGTAAACAAGGTCCAAGACCAAAAAAGACACTTTAAATGTGTCCTAATTTACAGAGATTAAATCTAAACATAACTCTGTCCAAGTTTTATTTTTCATGTATTGTGGCCATTCATGTCCAGTAGAGGGAGAAAAATTATTTTAGACGAATCTGCATTTTCAATTTGTTTACAATAATGTGGATGGAATTCATAGAACAAACTGAAATCTATGACCACAACTACTGGGTTTAAAATGGATGTGAAATTTCATTGGTCCTTTAAGGCCCTCTTGAGTGAGAGATTGGCGAGTCACTGTAAATTCTTCACAGATAAACAGAAAAAAGTTTTCAGGAGTCTAGCATGCTTCAATTATGAGTGTCTAAAAAACCCCAAAAGAATTTAAAGAAACTTGGAGATACAAAAATTTGAATGAGATATTAAAAGTTTGTAAGTTAATGTGATATTTGTAAGTTTTAGGCCAGAACTCTCACAAGCACTAGAAACGTTTAAAAATTTTTAAAACCTTGTTTCTAAAAGCTATCTAAAAAGTTAGACTAAGTATATCACTGTAGACAATGAAAAGTAACTTTTAAGTTCAGTAGGGAGAAGGCAGTATTTTGAGGCAGACAGCTGCCAGTCTTTAAGAAAATATGCACTTATGGTCACACTGGACATTTAAAACAATATTTAAATAGAAGAGGGAGGTGGGGGGGTAAGTAGAGACTGATGGCCATTGTGGAGGGATGCAGCTGATCATGGAACAGTAATAACATGGGGAATCTGCTTACCAAATTAGAGCATGGTGCACATGGGTGGCAGCCAGCAAAATCTGACTGAGCAATGTGGATACATCATCAGGGATGGATATTTCACCAGTCAGAATTGTCCTTGTAGCCCTTTTCTTGTGAGCAGGGTGAAGATTGTGTGCTGGTCTTCCTTCATACTCTTTCTGTCCATAATTCTCACATTTCTTCCTAAATCTCCATGTCTAAATCTTCATTTGCTCCAGTGTCTTTCCCTCCTCTTACTTCTTTTATTCTTTTAAGCTTCCAGAAAAGCCTCCATGCTCATTGCCTCTTCCTTCCAAATGCCACAACCCTCAGTTTAGCCATATGAGGGGAGCCTTGGTTACTTTTATTTGTTTATTTTCAATGTTACCAGTTTTTCAATCTTAAATGAACCTTGGGATTCTAAAGCTTTTTCTAAAGCTGCAACACACTTGGCTTTATGATGATGTGGGGATTTCGGCTGGAAACATCTCTATGCTTCTATTACTCAATAAGCATTCACTTGTAGAAGAAAATCTTGATGGCATGGAGCCTAGGGAACGGTTCAATAGTGAAAAGCCAGACAAAAATTAACTGCAGTCCTTGAATATTTTCAGGGTTTTAAGCTACCCACTCACATTCTACTTTCTCTGGTAGAAGTTGTTCAAGCACTTGGACTCGAGCCTTTCTCATTACTGTTCCTGCTGACCAGCAAGGGTTTTGGAAGGATTTGTGCACACAGCAGTGATGGTTAGCAGCTCAACTCACACCTAAGCTGAGGAAATCAGGGACATGTGTTTGTAACAGAGCAGAGCTCTTGGGACCGAAAGGGTGGAGATACTGCAGTAAGCATCTCAACCACCAATTCTAATGCTAACGAGGGGTACGGCTGCGAGCTGAGAGTAGAGAAGTGACAGCTGCATAAAGATAGCCTAAAACTGCATCCTAAGCAACTTTCCCTTTTTTAATTTTAATGATGTTGAGTTAGGAAAACAGCAATTTCATTGTACTTGGGGATTTTTTTTCCTTCAACTGAGGGCTCTCGTTTTTTGCGTGGAACATGGCTGCCATCTACTGATGCACCCAGGATCCATCTGTTTGGAAGAATGACTGGATTCTTCCTGTGCACTGGTGAGGGCCCACCTCGGGTCATGTGTCCAGTTCTGGGCCCCTCAGTTCAGGACAGACATTGAGGGGCTGGAGCAAGTCCGGAGAAGGACAACAAAGGTGGTGAAAAGCTCTGAAACACAAGTCTGATGAGGAGTAGCTGAAGGAGCTGGGGGTGCTCAGCCTGGAAATGAGGAGACTCAGGGATGACCACCTTAAAGATCTCTACAATGCCTTGAAAGGAGGGTGTAGGCAGGTAGGGGTCAGCCTCTCCTCCCTGGCAACTTTTGACAGCATGAGAGGAAATGGCCTCAAGCTGAGCCAGGGGAGGTTTAGGTTGGACATTAGGAGGAATTTCCTTACAGAAAGGGTGATCAGACACTGGAATGGGCTGCCCATGGAGGTGGTGGCATCACTGTCCCTGGAGGTATGTAAGGAAGGCCTGGACGTGGCACTGAGTGCCATGGTCTAGTTGACATGGTGGTGTTCAGTCATAGGTTGCACTGGGTGATCTCAGAGGTCTTTTTCAACTAAATTAATTCTGTGGTTCGGTGTTAGCCGAAAGGAGCTGGCTGGTAGATCATCTGGTTTCAGTAGCTGCATATAAAATGCTGCTATGATTGGTGGTCCTTCATGTTTCTTGAATTCACTTAGCTGCCCAGAGGCTGAGGAGGAACTAGAGTCATATTTAGCAACTTCATTTGTTGGGACCTTCCCGCTTTGCCTGTAAAATAGCTTTTGTTTCTTTTGTTGTTATTCTACCTTGAAACCATCCTAATCAAATACTTTCACTGTCCATATTATTTTGCTTTCTACTTCTGTGGATCTTCAAAGCCTAAATTCACAAATTTGTCTGAAAAAAAAGAAAAAGTTTGAGAACTAGTCCTTCTTTAAGGACTTCCTTGTAACCATTTATCCACTTCTTGATCTTTGTGTCTATTAAAATTCTTTTAATCGTGTCTTTAAAACAAAGCTGGGCCACTGATAAGAACTGGTTCCTGTTTGCATAACCTCTTTGCAGAATTTCACTCGTTATGAAAGATCAACCAGCTTGGAAAAAATGCACTTGATGAAACTTTTCCAATTCAGTGATAAATTGTCCATTGAGTAACTGGACTTTACACCATTAAGCATCTGACTCCCTGACACCTTGCAAACGGCAGTGTCCAAATTTACTTACTGTACCCCTGTGGTGGCCTTGTGTCTTTTCAAGAATTGCTAGTGACATCCCAGTCACAAAGGGCAATTACTTTAAAAACACTTGCTCAGGAAACTGTCTGGTAACTTGCATTTTGAAAAGATAAATCTATGTAAAAAGACTCCACAAAAGCTAAAATTGGTTGAATTTGGCCTGGAGCAGCCAATTCTGTAAGGTATTCCTTTGCCCCAGGGTTAAAAAATCTGATCTCACGTGATGTCAATGAATGAAGCCTATAAATTGCCTGTTATGAGGCTTTGAGAGCTGCTGTGGTAATTCAAAGCATACATTAAATTGAGCTTTGCTTGAACTGCATTTGAACTGATTTTATTCTAAAATCCTGGATTTTATTCTAAAATCTATTTGATGAACGCATTTGTTTTCATTTTAATTACAAGACTGAAGAATGAGTAGAACTGCCTAATTCTGTATCTGAGTGCCAGTTTAAGCAAATGCATATTTTTGTGGCTTTACAATGGATTTTGTAGTCAAGGTTTAGTTTTAAATATAAGGCCAGGTAGCAAGAGTACGTAACTATACTCCAAGTTCCATGAGGTAACTATGATTAAATAATCTAATTTTCCTTTGCTGTAACTTCTGAAAGTTTAAAATGATACTTTTGCATTTTTATCTTTAAACACATAGATGGGTCATTGTAACTAATTAGGGTGGTCTGTGTCCAAGTCGAATAATCTCTACGTCTGTATTTTAAGGGACATAGAGATGGATATATATAGGATGTAACACGGCAAAGCTGCAGCTGCTGCTCTGCTATTAATTTTCTAAGCCTGAACACCCCCTGCCCACCTCTTCCTTTCAAAGGCAAAATTTCCACTGTCTTAAACAGAAGTTGTCACAGGTGTAAAAAGCTTAATTCATAAAAGGACTTCCATATATCACAATTGCATACTGAGAAGAATGATAAAATATGCAGATCTATTCAAGAAATGAGAAGAATGAAAAGCTTAGAAGGTCTTTTTTAAAGGAAAAGTGAAAGCTAACGCACATATGACTGAAACATCTCACGCATTCAAGCTGATGCACACACGCCGAGCTGATCTATGTCCTACGTGGCCTATAAAAAAGAGTGGATTGTTTTGTGGAATTTGGAAGTGATTCCGTTCGCGCAGGAAGGCGCTTTGGAGGATTGGTGCTCCCCGACTCGCCGCACTGGCAGCGCCGCGGGCCGCCCCCTGCNCCGGGCTGCACGGGTACGCGGTGGAGTTCTCGCCATACTGCCCGGGGCGCGTGGCTTGCGCCGCCGCGCAGTACTACGGCATGGCAGGTGCGGGGGGCGGCGCGGCGGGGGGGACCGGGAACGTGGCTCCTCACGGGAGGAGGCTGGAAACGTGGGTGTGCGCAAGGACGGACGGTGTCTGTCGAATGCCAAAGCATTTGGGGACGACTTCCCTTTCCGCTGCGTTCGTTTTGCTGTGGGACGGCGCCTGTGCCCCGCGTCCGGGCCGGGGGTGTCGCGGGAGTCCCCCTTGCCCTCCACAGCCCACCGGGATCTGCCTCTTCCCAAGCACCGACCCGCTGCTGCCCCGGTGCCTCTCACAGCACCCTCGCGGAGGAGCGCTCGTTTGACAGGGTCGAGAGTAAATGTGGTACTAAAGACGTACACAGTGTGAATAAAATGTCTGAAAATAACTTTTTCCCGTGACAGGACCCGAGGAAATGGCTTGAAGTTGTGGAATGGCCAGGGGAGGTTTAGGTTGGATAGGAGGAAAAGGTTCTTCACCCAGAGGGTGGTTGGGCACTGGAACAGGCTCCCCAGGGATGTGGTCACAGCACCAGGGCTGACAGAAGCTCAGGAAGTGTTTGGACAGTGCTGTCGGGTGTGACTCTTAGGGATGGTGCTGTGCAGGGCTGGGAGCTGGACTCGATCCTGATGGGTCCTTTCCAGCTCAGATTATTCTGTAATTCTGTGGCTTCAGCTGTTCTTGTTTTAGTCTCTGAGTGTCCAGGCAGCCCTGGTGACCCAGTGGTCTCTTGAAAGAGCCAAGCTGAGCATTCCTCAATAGTTTTTCATTTTTCTTTTGTTTCATTTTTCATTTCCAGTGGGAGTATTGCTCCCCAAAATATGAATTTGTAAAAAAAACATTACAAGTGTAGAATTACTTTAACAGTATCCCCATCAGATGAGGAAGCAGAACCAATGTGTGTTTTATCAGAACTGAATTGTTTGTTTAGTTTCTGGTGAGCTGTATTTGTATTGCTATTTTCAGGAAGGGGTGAAAAAAGTGTTTGGTTTGCTGTGTTACCAAAAAGACAAAAGGAAACTCCGTGTTGGTATGTCTGTCATGTGAGGCCCTTGGGGAAAATGCACTTTTATGCTTTATAAGCAGGTCTTTTTCTACCTCACCTAAAGGTATACTGGAATTTAAAAAAAAAATACAAAAAACAAACAAACCAGGACAATCTGATGTAAATTAATGACTGTTTTAGAGAACATAAGACCACAAGATGTTTAATTGTGCAAGTAGTTGTTCGGCCTCTTAAAGTTCAGGTGCCCTTTGTGTTTGCACACTGAAGCTACCTCAGAACCACCCCCCAGTTTCCTTTGGCATTGGGGAACTAGTTGTGATGTTTTGTTTCATTTTGCTGGTTTAGGTTGTGGAACTCTAGCAGTACTGGGACAAAATGAAGCTGGGATTGTTCTGCTCAGGAGGTAATACAGGTTTATCTTTTATTTTTGTAAGAGAAAAACTTACTGTGTACATATGAATACCAGGCACAACTGAAATATTTTTGCTTATTTTTAGCAATTTAAAGTATTTTTTCTATTCTGAAGTAGCTACTGAATACAGGTTTTTGTATTTAGGTAGAAATTAATGCATTTGTATTTACATAGAGTACTAAAGATATGTTTACATTGCGTTTACATTTTGTTATGCAAAATCATCTGGCCTGCACCATTTCCATAGTATAAACCATTTTGTAGAAAACTGACAACGTGAATTAAGAGCAGCTTCTCTGCCCTAGCTTGAAATTATAAGTTCTAGTTTTTTTAGAAACAGTGCCCTGACACCTAGGTTTATGCCCTTATGATTGATTTATACTGAAAATAGAGCAGGAACCTGTGTCAAGTCATGAAGGTGCTTCCTAGGAATACAGTTTTCTAAGGGTTTTAAGGAGGTTGATTTTGATGTGGATGGAAGGAGGAGAAAGGTTAGAAAGGAGGGGTTTAAGACTGTTAGTAACCTATAATGTTTTAAGGAAAGCCTTGAAACGGTGATTGTTTAGATTAAAGTGGCTGACGTAGAAATGCTTAAAAAATAGTTGATCGTATTCAGAGAAACTTTTTTCATTCATAATAACAAACCAAGACTCTTTGAAGATGTTCAACACTGTTACTTCTGTTAAGTACTCTGGTTTAGTACAGTTCATGTCTAAAGTGAACAGTACAGTTCACTTCTGTTTCCAGTGATACCACTTACTTTGTAGTAGAAAGTCCTCCTAAGTTCCTGACCCACAGACCGTGTTGTTTATCAAAGTGTTCCGTGTCCATGCCTTTAGCTTATCCTTACTGCAGAGTGCCATCAAATTTGACCTAAGCTTAGCTAAACCTTCAGTGAAAAGTTGGTAAATAAATTCGTATTTCCCATCAGAAAATACTGCAGTAATTGATAGCTGTTACAGAGTAACTAATATGTGGCATTAGCTCCTGTATGGTGAATTGTTGGTGTGTTGAAAGCATTTCCAAGGGATTGTGGAGTTCTTCAGTAAATTCATGACTGTGTTTCTGTTGGGTTTTCTTATGACTCAGATTCATAGTGGTGCTGTGAATTGGATAGGGCTCTTCCAACACATTTTTATTTCTTTCTTTACCACAGTTAGAAGCAAGATGCTGTTACATTCTGGAGAAACAATAAATCAGACTGAAGCATATTGTACCTCTGTTTGTGTGGCAAGTTGTAGGCTGAAATCAGAGTTCCTTCTTTCTGTGTGGAAGGTCCTTGGCTCATTTATGCTTTAACTTAATCAATCTATTCTGGCATACAGTTGTAGAAATTGACATTCAAACAAGTAAATTAATTGTGAGGAGGTTCACTTGAAACTCAAATATATAAAAATGCTGTTTAGAATGGTAAGAAGGGCAATTTAAAGAAATATTTTCTTTGCATGGAACTAGTCCAGACTTCTATATCGTGCTTTATCGCAGATGACTATCTTCATTTTTCCAATTTAGTTTTGACTGGAATGATGGCTTGTTTGATGTAACCTGGAGTGAGAATAATGAAAACATGTTGATCACCTGTAGTGGAGATGGATCTCTGCAAATCTGGGATATGGCTAAAACCAAAGGTCCACTGCAAGTCTATAAAGAGCACACTCTGGAGGTAAATCAGGCAAACTTAAAAAATTTAATGGATGCTGTAATGTTTGAATAATTTAAGTATTTATTTGTAGTCTTATAACCAAAAGCAGCTTTTTGTTTTCTAACTCTTTTGAGTCTGTGATTTGAATTGATAAGTTGAATATAAAGTGGATGTACGTATTCTTGTGTATGTTCATACACTGTAGTAGGTACTGCTTGATTACACAAATCTAATATATTCAGAAATAGCATTTGTGGTTCCTTACAGGCTAAGTAATCATTGTGATGTATGAAATTACTGCTGTCACGCTGTGATTTTTAGAGAGCCTTATTAGATAGGTCTAAATCAGACAGCCTTTAATATCAGTCTTTTTCTTGAGGTTGTGGAGTGATGCACAGGCAGATCAGGTGATCTGTTAGGCAGATCGGTTGCACTCAGATCTACTTATCCTTTTCCCTCCTAGCATCTGTGAGACCCTACTCAAATAACAGTAGTCAAATATTGGGGCAGTATATATGTTTTTTTAGCTTTGGTTTGATACTGTTGCATTGGATCTTCTTAAAATCTCAGTTTCTTTATGCAGTGCTGTATGGGTAGAGAAGAATGTTATATTCAGGTTCATAAATATACTTGCATAGTTTTAAGGATATTTATGCTGTAGTATATATATCTTCCCTAAAGTGATTTTTTTTCCTTTTTTAAAAAAGCTTTCTTTCTAACACTCCTGTTAAGTCCTTCAATTTAAGATGCAATGAGTTTCAGCCTAGATTTTACTGGCTTTACTGATACTTTATCTAAATGACATCAATGTCAATAAAATAATCTAGATATGCAGTCAAAAAACTGATTGAGGAAATTCAGTTTCATTCCCAAAACCTCAAGGTTTTTCCGGATATGAAGCACAAAGCTAAAAGCTGAGTGACTGTAGTTACACAAGAGTCCATCTTATGTGGCTTATTTCTCTGTAGTTTTCATACTTTGGTTTAATACACCTACTGCGTAAACTGACAATTTTGAGAGACGAGTTTCTAGTTGTGATCAGGATTTTGTGATAATGTTCAAAGGCTAATAGTAGTTACAGAAAGATGTAGGTGAAGCACAGTACCATTTTTTTGTTAGTTTGTTTCTGTAATTTTCCCATTGAAATTGTGTCAGTAAATTTATTTTGGCTCTGCTACACCATCTGTTGTTTTTGAAATAAACATTTCTGTGTCTATGTCTTAGCATGGGAGGTGGACATATTCAACTGTGCTTAGAAAGACAGTATAGGAAACATGGGCTGAGTGAGAGTTTATTGTATGATTTGATTCTTTATAAAGTTGTATTAAGAGGATAGATCTCAGAAGAAATTTACCTAGTAATTTGTGGTAAACACTGGCAGACAGCATTCTCACTACCTTCCTAATCCTTAATCCCTGTCTTCCATTTTTTAGTGGCAGTTTTGTCACTGCATTTTATATTATTTCTAATGCTTGATTGACAGGGATCTATTTCTTTTTTGCTAAATGAGATCATTGTCCCTTCTCAAAAAGAATGTGCATTTTTAACTTAAAAGTGAATTTGCATTATCAAAGGATGATGAGTTTTATTCCAGCACTAGCCAACTGCTGAATCTCATGAATAAATTAGTCTAATTTACTGTGATTTTGTCGAAATCTCACTGTATTGTGAGATAATAGAATGCTTGAATTAAATTTGTCTTGTAAAGTGAGCCTGAACATTTATTTTAAGCTATTTTTTGTTTTTACATCTTTTTTTCTCCTTGTCTTTTCATCTGGCCTGAGGCATTTCTTGCTGCTGTTTAGACATAAGCTAGGGTTCATTTATTTTATGATTGAAGATAAAGCCCTAAAAGATTAACAGCTAAGGTTTGTGCTGTGTTATTAGTCTTTCCCAGTTGCTCAAGACAGCTTCCATTGAAGTGTCTCTAAATTTGTGTTGGAAGATAGCGTGAGAAGGCAAGAAGAATAAAAATGAACCTTACTGTATTCTTCACGCTGTCTTCCTTTTCATCTTCTTCCTATTACCTGGACCTGTCACATGCCAAATGGAGAGTATTGCTTTTCCCGAGCCTGTTGTGTGTTCTGTTTGTAATTCTTGCCTGGAGGAGAGTTCTCCCAGGTGCTGCTGCCTGTGCTGCAGCTGCAGAGCGCTGAGCAGCGCCAGCCCTGTGTGCCATATGTGCCCAGGTCTGTGTCACAGCACGTGCTCGGCAGATCCACCTGCTGATAGCCTGGGAGCGAGCTGGGAGCCCTGTGTGTGCTTTGCCTTATCTGTGCAGTAGATCTGATACATCCCGAGTGCAATGTATTGAATACCAGCTGCATGGATTGTGTGACACAGGTGCATGTTTCCTAAAGATCTGTTTCCCTCTGGAAAATCTTGAATATGAATATGAGAGCCAAACCTTTACTGAGCTGTTCTGTGAAAGAGGCATACTGTGTAAGGACACAATTAGGGGCATTTCCCAGCAGCAGCAGCAGCTTAGGGGTTGAGCTTAGGCCGTCACACAGATTCAAAGGCAAAAAGAGAAATATTTGTGAAGAGCTTGGGAGCCACTTTGGAGAACTGTCATGTCTTCCTTTTTAGAATCTTTGGAAAGGTACTGGTGTGTTCCCTTTGTTACTTTAGTAGGAAGAATTAGAGTGGAAGGGAGCATGTTTTAATGAGCTGTAGTACAATCAGTTAGCTAACAAAAGTAGAAAAGTCAAGAGTATGATTTGGCAAAAAAAACCCCAAAAATTACCTCTCAGTTGGTTATAAATCACCAGGTGACCTATCTCTAAGATTGAGGGACTGGGCAGAGCAACACACGATCTGAACCAATATGGTTATTTATGCATTCTCCCCTTTATTCTCCCAAAATGACTGATTATAAAGCATACAAATAGTTTACAGTAACAGGTGCTTTCTGATTGGTATACAGTGCAGGAAGGAATGTAAGCCATTCCTTTCTTAAGGAACCCCAGTAATTATGGCTACAAGAGATGTATCTGGTGCATGAGCACACCTTAATAGGAATTTCTAACTGCGCCACAATTTCTTGGCAACTGTCACACAGGCCTAACAGTGAGGCCCAACCAGGATAGCTCAGATTCTCACACCCAAATCCCTACAGTTATATGACTTTTGTCAAGTACTGTCCCAGTGTCTTGTACATTTGGACTATGAGCTCCTCAAGAAAGGGAGCAAGTACAGAATGGTTTGAGAGCAGTAGGCTTTCAGTATCTGCAAAGCAGGACTTTGTCAAACAAAAAAAGGAGAGTTGCAGATAAAGCAGCTTGTTTTTCTTGGGGCAATGTTGCCTTCCACTTATAAGCAAATAGATGAAAACCGATTTAGCAGAGACTGAAATATTTCTTAGGAAGGAAAATGCTCAGAAATAGCTAAATATTACCTTGATTTCCTTTCTTACACAGGACACTTTCCAAGAAGACTTTTTCTCTGCTTTTTTAATCTGGTGACACAGGTCCAAGCACTTCCACTTTCAAAACAGGGTTGCTGTTATTAAATGCACAATTCCATCTATCCAAGACAAACCAGACATCTAGTATGTTGACTTGCAGACCATACCCAGTGCTGTGCTGGAACTAGATTATCCCAGGTGGAGTACAAATCCTCGGTGGTTAGTGGCCCAGCTGTTGAGAGCACTGCCACCTAGTACTCCTTGGTAGTGACCACATTTCTGAGAAGTGTCCTGGGAGCTCTGATTGGATCAGGAAGTGAAGTGGATGAACTGTTTTATCTAATATTTGTCTACCTTATACTGAAATGGTTCCTGTCCTGCTGCAGCTTATTGAATCACTTTGGTGTGAGGTAAAACCAGACAAAACAGAATGCACCTTCCATCAAGTGAAGATGTTTGTTTGAAGATGGAAGTTGTACATGTACTTCAGACTTGAGGATTTTAAATAATTTGAAGAACTACCTTAGTGCATTTGTTTTTGTGAGGCAGCAGAGCTGAAAAATCAGCATTGAAGGATGGAGTTAAGGTATCCTCTGTTAAAGCAGAGACCAGCATTAGAGAATGCTGTCAGGGAAGAGGGAGCTTATTTCAACTACACAGTGAAAAGTAATTTTTTAATAGCTGAAATGAGTAGTTATGAAGGGAAATGAGTTTTTAATTTTATTTTATTTTACTTGTTTGAGGTTTTGCATGGTAAGAAAAGAGTGCCATAGAACCTGGAAAAGATGAAAACCGAGAGTATTTTATGACATATGTTTCTTAAAAGAATTACATATTTTTAAAAAAGGATTCATTGTTAGTCAGCTAAAATCTCAAAGTCAGCTCTGAAGAGAGATGGCATTTACAAAGAGAGATGGGTAGCGATTGGAAACTGTAGATCTTTAAATAAAATTGGATCAGCGATAAGAAATCAAGTCTGAATTATGGCTTCAAAGTGGTAGACTCCTACTGATGGCAGTTTTATGTGGATTTTGTTACAACTTTTCTTTTTTCTCCATTTTGGCTCGTCTTTGCTTTTTCAGATAGTTTTCTTAGCCTGTATGTACCTTTAATGTCTGACTGAGATGCTAAATTTAATTTTTGTTCAGGTAAATAGCATTGTTGGCAGTTTTGTTGTACTTTAGTGGTATGGTTTTTCAGCTGCCTAGGATACAATCTGCGAATCCAAGTCTATTTTGTGAAACTGGCTAACTATAGCCTGAAATGTGTATTCTAATGCTCCTTCTTAACTGTGCTCTTATGTCATTTACAGGCATACAGTGTTGACTGGAGCCAAACTAGAGGAGAGCAGCTAGTGGTGTCTGGTTCATGGGATCAAACAGCCAAGCTGGTATGTTGGTTTTCTTCTGAAGGTGAAATTTGTGATTTCTTTTAGATCTCATAGTTCTTTGTGTTAAGAAACAACATGGATTCTCTTTTCCTGTTTATTTTTACCCTGTGGCTGAAATTCTGCTTTGATTGAGAGGTTGCTTAAACTCTCAGTTGATACTAGTTTAAACGTATAAATGCTTTCTTTCTTAAGAAGTACATTTAGTCTTTTCTGTATGTATAAAGTTTTTCTTTCAGTGTATGAAACCCTTTCATTTTTTATTGAATGTGTATCTCAACAGTTTTCTTTTTTCCTTTATTCAGTGGGATCCAGCTGTGGGGAAGTCATTATGCACTTTTAAAGGCCATGAAGGGGTCATTTACAGCACTATATGGTCTCCACACATCCCAGGTTGTTTTGCATCTGCCTCAGGTAAGCATGATTGTAAAGAAGTTCTCACAGCAGAAACCCAAACGTCACCTTCTGTGTTAGTGGATCAGTTCAGCGCTTTGTCCAGCAGATGGTAGTGTGTGTCACATACACTTGTTCTATAAAAGTGGAACAAGGAAAGATAAATGTATTGCTGCAGCTGGATTTGTAGGTTCTGTTACAGTCAGTAGATCATCCTCTTGACCATTTAAACGAGGATCAGCAGTTTTCTAGCAGTGACCTTGTGGCAATTTTTTCTGTTATTTTATATAGCTGTTCTTCCATTCATCTCACTCTTGTTATTGACCACTAAATCGTGTTATATACTTTATCTTGTGTTTTGGCCTGGTTTTGTTCAAATTATCTCGAGTGTCAGTAGACTGTTAACTCTGTGAGAAATGTAGTCAGTTCCCACTGAGCTTTTTTCAAGTACTTCTGTAGCTTTCTGTGCCTTGTTCTCTGGGAAAGGTAATAATCAATTTTAGTTTACTGCTTTGGCCAGTGCTATGGGTCTTGCTGGTAAATACAATCACAGCTGAGCTGGGTGTACACAGAGGCAAAGAAAGGTGAAGGTGTTGGTGTTTTACAGGCCCTGCTCCTGCTTCAGAGGCACAAGGACAGCTCTGGAGTGATACCTTGAGCCCAGCTGGTGATTAACTGGGAGAGACATGTTGTGAGCCACATAGTTTGCCTGGGAAATAAAATGACTATAAGGCACTGTCTTAATGCAAATATTGATAGATTAACTCCAGTGGCCTAAATTTCTCAGATTTCATATCTGTTGTACTTCTGTACTGATTAAAATAGAAATTGTTTGGCTCTTATGTCAAGAGGATAAGTGGGTATAACTGTGTTTTCCTGTTACTGAAGTCAGAGAGACAATGTGTACACACAGATACTGGTCTTCCTTATTCTGTGGCAAGTCAGATGAAAAAGTATGTGTGGCTTTCATAAAATTTCGGTCTGGCTATTTCCATCTGATTCTGCCTGCAGAGTTTAGCTAGGATGGTGAACGAGTAACATTTATTTGTTCTAACATAGTCGTGCTTGAAAGCCGATTGTTGGAGCACAGGTTTTTCCATCTTATGTGGTGGATACCTGCCTAACAGGATGTGCAGAAATGTACAGGATTGAGCCCTGTAAACTGTATGAACAGTTCTACTGAAATGCAGCTATTTATATACTACAAAATACTAGCTAAGGACCATTTGGTCAAAGTTAAATGGGTTTTTTTGCAAGTTCTAAGGAATGTTCTCTTTAAAGTCCTGCTTAGAACCCTCCTGTCCATGGTAGTCTTACCCGTACAAAATTTATGGAATTGTAGATGAACAAAAGGGCTTTGCTGATACAACTAATTATTTCATATTTGAACCTCTAGGATATGAAGCCAATCTTTCTTCTAATACCTTGCCACTTGAACAATTTTGGGAAACACTGATTGTTAGATGCTGTATGTCATGGTATCTAAATTGGGTACAACAATTTATCTGTTCTTTGAGTGACTCAGTGGGTGCAGCTGTTGGAAGTTTTGACTAAAACATTACAGAGTTCCTATTATTTTGTGAATTTTTACTTTGATGCTTGAAAAGGACTAATATGCTACTGAAGCCTAAAGCTAATTGCAGTCAGTTTTCACTCACACAGTCTTTTTCTTCTCTAAGTACTACTCAGGTGTGAAATAAAAATCTGCTATCACTACACTGACAGTGTAATTCTGGGTATAAAATAGTTAGATTTGAGAAGAAGTCTTCAAAATGATGGTGAACTTTCTTACAATTTCCAAAATAAAATGTCTGGCGTGTTTCTAGATGAAATAACATAACAATCATAGCATGCTGACGTGGAAAAGGTTTCTGCGTTTACATTGTTTACATTGAAATTTTCCTGTGGTTTGATTGGATTGCTTCACTACAGAAAATACATATTGGCAGTAATTTCTTTGGTCAGCAGGATTGTGGATAATAGAAGGACTCATGACCCTCTAGCTATGTGTATGAATGCCATTTCCTTGTAAAAAAGGTATATCACACAGTTGATGTTCAGAGAGTTTATTGTTTAGTCTTTAATCACATTCTACTCTGTCAGTCAAGGTATGTGATGAAAGTAAAGTGGAACTGTTCAAGGAAGCTGGTTGTCCTCATTTAAAACTTGCTATGATCTGCATACTCTATGAGGATGACAGAAAATCATGGGACAGAAAGCTAAATTTCACTGATGATTCATCTTCTATTGAGCTAAAGTTGGAGCTGGAGAGAAACTTGAATTTCAATGTGATAGTACTGTGTCAAATTTAGAGCTGTTCCCTTCTTTGGGATGTGCTTGCTGGAAAGGTTGACCTGCGGTTTTTTGGTCGCTTATTTTGCAACTTTTTGGTGTCTTGGAAATTAGTAACTGAAATGCATCTGGAGGGAAACTTTCTGTACTTTTCATCTCAACTGGGTTTTTTAACTTTTTAAAACAATAGCTTTTTTGGATGTTGTTGTTGAAGATTATTGAAGCATTCTTGAAGGAATCTGTACTGCTTTGGGATTGTCGGGTGTCTGTGTGTCTGTGTCTTTTTTTCCTGTCTTTTGCCCCACCTGTCCCCTTTCTGTCATCCCACCTCACACATACCTCACACATACTCACAGCTATGTGCTTGCTGCTATCTTAATAGGATAGTTGTAATGCTTGAGAAATGAGAACTGTTTCATGTTGCAGCATCTTCAATCCTGCATGTATGAGTTAAATAAGTTAGGTATGTTGTAAACCACAGATTGAAAAAAATGTTGGTCTTTAAATACTTCTGATTAAACTAAATATAAGTAAAACAGTGCACTCTCTTTTTTTCTTTTAAAGGAAATAGGCAAGGGGAAAGAAGGTTTAAAAACATTTTGCATGCCACACCCCTTGCCATTTTCCTGCCTTTATTTGAATCCTGCAGAAGTTTAATTTCCATGTAACTAACTAGCTTGTGAACACTGCAAACAGAAAACCAACACTGAGAATCACAAACCACAGTAAAATAGCTGCTCAAATGGATCAACTTGGCCTGACACTAGTATTTGATTTTGAAATATGGCTTTTTATCAAGCTGTTACGAGACTAGAAAAAGAAGACAAGTGAAGAAAATGAGGAATAGAAGATGGCAATATAAGGCAATTGAAAAAGAATTTGATACGAGGTATAGACTTTTTTGCTTCATTAAGTCTCCATTCTGAATACATACAAGAAAACTGAGCTTGTCTGCAGTGGGCAATAAATTGCAATTGAATTGCAAAAGATATATATGTCTGATGCTTCAGTTAAATTAGGTTTCATTCAGCATCTAATAAACTTCCATTTAAGATTTACAGGGATGTGTGAGGTACTTTACCATGCTGTTGTCATCATGTACAATTGTTTGTACATTGAGAAAGAAAGTAAATGGCATATCTGTTTTGGTTTGTTTGTTTTTGAAATTGGGATTTAACAGTAACAGAGCAAACTGTTAATTCTGGATATATAAATAAGGGCTGTTGTGATGTCAGTAACAATTTCTGAGCAGATAAGATAACCAAGATATTCAGGTGTACGTGCAGCACCAAACCAGAACCCTGGTAAATGTCTGTGTTATACTGAAAACACACTGATGTGGAAAATGTCGTTAAAGAACTGACATGAGTGTTTAACAGCAGCCTCATGGCTAAAGGGGTTTAATGACTCATTATGTCATTTGCCTAGTAGATTTTTTTTTTAAACCCAGAGAAAAAATTGGTAAGAAGCTCATAAAGAATATTAAAAATGCACACAACAGTAATACTTAGTCAAATGTTAATCAGTTCTACTAAATGATTCTCCATGAGTGCAGAGCAATAGGCCTTGCTTAGCCCTGTGGTTTATAAGGCAAGCATCCTTGTTAGTATCAACTTGTCCTTTAATAGTAGAAACTACTTAATAAATACCATTTTACCTTTAATCTGTGAGTATTCTTCAATACAGATACAACACTGAAAATGAATGAAAATATGAATGTTTTGGAAAACTGATGTCAAGATTATACAGATACAGATACAACACTGAAAATGAATGAAAATATGAATGTTTTGGATTTGACAAAGCCCAGGTTTAGAATGACTGACAGCTATTATCATAAATACTGGGGCCTTAGGTTTAATGCTGCTTTCCTTTTTAAATCAGTCTTTAAGTTTACTGATTAGGGCAGGTACATAATTTTAATAACATCTTAATTCATGAATAAGGAAAGAAATTTTTTGGAAATTTGCCTGACAATGTCTGTATTCATCAGTCTTTAGATCAAATAATTGTATTCTTTTCTCAAAGACTTGTTTTTCAGACTGAAAGGCCAGGGCAAAAAAATTTCTTGTACCACAACAAGGTGTGATAATTTCTGATACGTTTTTATTATGTTGACAAAAGCATTGGCTGAATGTAACTTTGCTGCTTTACAAATGAATCTATAAGTCCAGGTCCCACTCTTGTAAGCCCTTGCGCTGAGTGCTAGACTTTAATGTTGAAACTAAAAACCATTGTTTATCTCCTATTCTGTTTTACTGCCAGCCCTGATTTAGTGAGTTGCCTTTTAAAAAGTCTCTTCTTGCTTACTGGTCTATTGGTGATAAATGTGTGTAGTAAAGGGATCGTCAAGCTGTAGTTTTGTAGATCAGGCTGGCATGTAGTCCTCACTGCACCTTTCTGTGTTTGGTATTCAAATTGTAAAAAAACTATGATTGAACAAGTCATTTTGCATTAAATAATGAGCTGGTGAAGGTGTACGTTTAAGAAAACATTTACTGAATTAGTGCAGCTTCTCAGTAGAGGTATTTTTCGTGTTTCTGGACCAAAACTTGGGGTTGTCAGGTTCTTGACATCAGTTTTCCAAAGTTTCAGCTCACATTCCTGCCTCAGAAGTAGCACTGAGCAGAAGGATCCGTTGGAGAACAGGACTTGCAGAGAAGTAATTCCAAAGATGCTTATGTTTGTTCAGGTTTCTTAAAAATGGGAGAAGTAATCTGCTGTTTGACTATGACAGTGGTTTCTCATGAATTCCAAAGCACTTTTTTCTAGAGGTTTATATTCAATCCATTTGTGTGCAGTGTGGGCTCACTTTTTGCTTCTTATGACCTCTGGTTGTTTTCTGGTTTAATATGTTAGGAGAAATGCCATAGCAAACAAGGTTCAAGGCTTTTCAAAAAAAAAGAAAAAAAAAAAAGGTCACTTTTGGAATCCAAACCCTAAAGCGATAAAAGAATAAGATGCTTCAATTTACTGCATGCTATGCTGTTGTACAAAACAAGCATCTAGAGAGCAAGTTGACTGGAGCTACTGTGGCTTGTGGCAGTTCTGCCAAACTGCTGTTTACACTAGAAGCTTTTGAAATACAATTTATTTGCTTAGTTTGTTACCTCAGATCTATGTAGTGACATGAGGTGAGTGTTTTCATTTGCAATCTGTTACTTCAAGACTTACCAGCACAGTATTGGATTCATCCAAGTCTTGTGCTCCAGTGTTGTGGTGGTTTAACCCCAGCCAGCCACAAAGCCCCACACAGCCACATGGTCACTTCCCCAGCCAGTAGGACCAGGGAGAGAATAGGTAGAGTAAAAGGGAGAAAACTCCTTGATTGAGATAAAGACAGTTTAATAATGAAAGCAAAAACTGTGCACACAAGTAAAGAAAAACCAGGAACTAGTCCACTGCTTCCCATTGGAAGACAGGTGTTCAGCTGTCCCCAAGAGAGCATGGCCCCTGTGTATGTGACAGTGACTTATGAAGACAAACAGAATCTCTCCAAATGTCCTCCCACTTCCTCCTTCTTTTCCCTACTTTATATACTGAGAATGATGTCATAGGTCTGGAATATGCCTTTGGTCAGTTGGGGTCGCCTGTCCCAGCTGTGTCTCCTCCCATTCTCCTGCACATCCCCAGCCCCCTCAGCAGCAGGGCACTCAGAAGAGCAGGAAAGATCTTGGCTCTGTGTAAGCCCTGCTCAGCAGTAACGAAAACATCTCAATATTATCAACCCTGGGGTCAGCACAAATCCAAAACATAGCCCCATACCAGCCACTGTGAAGAAAATTAAACCTACCCAAGCCAAAACCAGCACATCAAATAAGCTTTACTAAATCATTCTCTAATGTACAAGCTGAAGTGTTTCTCAGGAAATGAGTTTATACCTCAATTTATATGAGCTAACTAAAGTACTGTGTATAGTACATGCCACTTTCAGGTTATAATATTTCATATTAAAATCTCACATTATAAAATAGTGTTTAGAAGAAATAAACAGTAACAAGTTTTTACAGTAAATTATTTTGGGTTGGGTCATTTGGGTTACAGATGGATATGTAGCCAATATTGCCATTTGCTGAAGAATGGCTTAATTATAAGTCATAACTTAGGTCAATTAAAAAAAAAAAACTTTTTTCAAAGATTTATGTATAATCTTCTTGGGAAACACTGAAATAAAGATTTCACTAACTTTCATTTTATGTTATGTTATGTTATGTTATTTTTTCAGAAAAAGAATTGTTTGGGCTCTTCCCTAAAATAACATCCTTCTTATTTTTAGCTTGACACTATTTTGTATCAGACTAAAATTGAACAGTTGGAAAGCATATTTTCACTGGTAATTTTGGGTACTTCCTAAGTAAGTTGTGCTACATGGAGATAGATTTTGTGTATTTGGAAGTACTTTTGGATGATTTAAGTAAAGCTGGTTTTTGTGTCACTCTTTGTCTCTTTGTGTGGAATCCTATGAGCTTTATTATTCCTGTTCTAAGATTTCCTGTACTTTTGTATTGATTCAACCCCCACTGACAGCTCAGCCACACACAGCAACTCAGTCACTCCCTGCCATGGTGGGATGAAGAGAGAATCAGAAGGGTCAAAGCTGGGAAACTCAGTGGGTTGTGGTAAGGACAGTTTAATAGGTAAAGCAAAAACAGTGAATGCAAGAACAAAACAAGGAATTCATTCACCACTTTCCATGGGCAGGCAGCTGTTCCGGCTTTTCTTGGAAATCATGGTTCCATCATGTTACTTGGGAAGACAAATGCCATCATTCCAAACATCTCTTTCTTCTTTTTTCTTCTCCCAGCTTTGTAGATTAAGCATGATGTCGTGTGCTATGGTCAGCTGTTCCGTTTGTGTCCCCTTCCAACTTCTCGTGCAACCCCAGCCCTACTGCTGTCAGGGCACCATGAGAAGCTGAAAAGTCCTTGACTTAGTGTAAGCAGTCCTCAGTGACAACCAAAACATCTCATCTTAAATCCAAAGCACAGCACTGTACCAGCTACTTGGAAGGAAAACATCTCTATTTCAGCCAAAATTGGAACAATTATCTCTGATAGAAACAATCAGCACCATCATTTTAACATGCATAAAAAGATTGGGTTTGAGTCATGAGATTTGGGTTCTGCTTTTAATTCTCCCACAGATTTTCTGTTTGATTCGGGCTAAATAATTCAGTCTGGTTTAGTATTTAAAAGTACATGTAAGTAAGCAAGTAATGTTAACTGTAATCATTCAGTGGCACTGCAGCCATACTTTAATTGCGATGGTTTTGGCTTTTTGCAAATGCATGTAGTTATAGAACAAGGGGTAATGCTTTAAACTGAAAGAAGGTAGGTTTAGATTAGATATTATGAAGAAATTCTGTACTGTGAGGATGATGAGGCACCAGAACAACCAGAGCAGATTGCCCTGAGAAGCCGTGGGTGCCCTGTCTGTGGAAGTGTTCAAGACCAGGTTGGATGGGGCTCTGAGCAACCTGGTCTAGTGGAAGCTGGTTCCAGAAAAACATACCTGGCCTAGAATCCTTTTCCCCTTCAGATAGTGTTTAAGGTTTCATGGGGTTTTATTAACCTCCTAAATACCTAGCTATTTTTTGTAGTTACTGTTATACCTCTGCACTGTTTGGAAGTCATTGCTTAGGTGTTTGTTCTCACAGGACTTCAGAAATAGTGATTTATAAATATGGGTAAAATATATCTGTGAGTAAAAAAGGTAGTATAAAACCTGCATCAAATTTAAGTCTTAAATAAACTTTATCTTTTCACTATCAGACATTGTCATTCACATTAGCAATCTTTATCCTGTGTATAAGAATGATGTACTTGTAGATTAGCCTCAATTGAAAAGTTTTGAATAGATGAGTATATATTGTGTAGTTTTATTGATTCGTCCAAGATTTCACAAACATTCATTAGAAAGAAAGCAAGCAAGTACAATGTGTAAACAATTCTGAAATCATAATTATCTAATGGACCAGTAAAAATCTGTTGCCATAGAGAAATTTCTTCTTACAAAAATAGCAATATTTTATGGGGGAAATGTTGGGTATTCTTCTGGTTGCTTACTTTGGGACGTCATCTGGAAATGTTTGTTAATGAATATGATTGTTCTAGGTGTGCTTTCTTTGTACTTTCTATTATTATTATCCAATTTCTGCTTTATCCTGTGGAAGAAGTGCTCAGCATTTGCAGTACTCATGGAAATGTGGAAATTACAAATTTTTTAGCTGCAGCTTCTGTTGAAATTAAATGTAGGTGTATATACTTAATGGAAATAAGTTTGAGGTTAAAAAAAGTTTGTTTAAATGTTCATTGAGTCAGGATTGCACTGTTTATCAGGGTTTTTTTAAAAAATTAATCTGATTTTTTCCACTTAAATGAAAGAATTGGATTTGCCTTTGGCTTTAAATCAGTCTTTTCTATTCACAGAAAGGTTCACTTGCATGTTGTGTTACTCCATTAAAAACATTTCACTGATAGTGCCAGCCAGAATTAATAACTGCTAAGTCTAGCATTTTCAAAGAATTTTTTTTAAAAAGGAAAATAACTATTTTTTTCCTTTTCTTATGCATCAGCATTTTCTATTTAAAAAGAAGTAATTGGGGCAATTGTAGATTTAGTGTCAAAATTGATATTGGCTGAATAACTTTTCCAAATGCTTTTGGCCCTCGTAATGCTACTGTAGCATCTCTGTAGCAGTTCATGCTAGTTCACCTGGATTTATATATTTATTTGCTTGGGGAAAATGATCCTGTCTGTAGTGAAATATGTGCTTCCCCCTTCAAATCTATGTTATCTGATGAAATTAAAATAAAAGCTTTTTAAGAAGTCCATTATAATATCTCAGAAGGACTTAAAACTCAAACTGAACTGTCCTCTGCAGGCAAGCAGATTAGCAAGGCTAATGGAGAATGGATGGGCATACTACCTGTTTTTTTGCCAAAACCCTGCTGCTCGTGTTTCTTCCTCTCCATATGCTGCCCTGTTTTTATAAGCCCTGTAGCGATGTTTGAGGCTTCAGCTGGCTGCAGGGTGCCATTGTCAGCAGTGCTATCCCTGTGCTGAGCAGCAGTCTTCCTCTTGACAGTAGGGAAAGGCAGTGAAAACAGGGAGAAATTGGGTGTTGTTCCCACCTTACAGGTGGGGAATTTATCCACCAAGAGTGCAGCATCTCTCCCAGTTGTGAGGGCTGAGGATGAGCCAGCCAACACCAGAGCAGCTCCCTGTGGTCTCCAAGGTCAAAAGGCTGGACTCGTGATGTGTAGTGAACCAAGCTCTCTCTGCCTTATTTATTTAAACTTTGCAAATGTTTTATGGGGTTTTTTTGTTAAGTCTGCACGATCTGGTAGTTCATGCAATTAGGAATATTGCTGTGGCTCTAGGGATGGTTTTATTTCATCTGTAGCCAGTTTCTTGAAAAGAGCTATGATTTTTTTTTGTGCCCAGATGTATATTTTACAGACAGTGACCAACAGGGCACTAAAACCATCAAAGTGCTTGTATATAAACAGCATGAAAATAATAATTGTAAGGAAATATCAATAACTTCTTCACTAGCAGCGTAAACCAGTGGTTTTTTTAAATTTAGGTAGTATTGATACATGCTTCCTATAGAAATCACGAGTGTTTTAATCACCTTTTCGTGATTAAATTTGTCTCTTGAATGAACATAAGCATAATAATAAATTCTAATTAATTTTTTCTCTGTAAGCTAGAGAGCTAGAGAATCCATTTTTGCTAAAACAGCTAAATATTCAGGGCTAATGAGAAAATCCCAATTTTAAAAATTGAAAAGCATAGTTGTCCTGTCAACTGATGCAGCTTTCAATGTCTTTACAAGCCATTAGGAACTGAATTTGTAAGAGGATGTTTACAAATGCTAAAGATCTTTAGAGGTAGAAGAAAATTTATGGCTTGAAGTTAAGAGAGAGGCACAGGTGATTAACAGCTCTTAAGCTGGACTCCATTGCTCTGTGTGTGTGTGCATGTGTGCTCCAAGGTCAGAGCACATGTTGTCTTTTGTATCTGTAACAGTTACAGTAGAATGACTTTATCTTCCAATATTTCAATAAATGAGAGTAACTGCAAGCTTTTTACACTATGAATACAGGTGATATATACATCATAAATCTTCCCTTCTTTGAAGGAATTTTGAAATAAGTTGTATATCAAATACTGTTCACTTTTCTCTGTGCCAAAAGCATGTGACTAGGTGTTACTTCTCAGATGGTTTGAAAAGAAAGCTTTTTCATTATTCTGATCTTCTAAGTTCATTTTAAATGGACCTTTTTAAATGGCTCCTAGTTTAAGTAAATGCTATTTAAGTCTTTTACCCTGTCTCCTTTTAATCAAATCTGAGTTTAAAAAACAGCAGAACTGTTAGTAATAAAATGAACTCGTGAGGTTTTTTTCTCTAATGAAAGAGCAGTAGTAAGTTCAGATACCTTTTCTTGCATCAGTTCAGCTTCTATGTGTCTATAATGTTGCTTGCTTTATTTGGCATGGGTGTCCTCATGCAATCATTTGTATTTCATACAGGTAAGAAACACTAGTCTGCTAAGTACTAATGGATTAACTAAATCCTGTAACTGATGCAACAACATTGCATCAATTTCTTTTTGTTTCAGGTGATCAGACTTTAAGAATTTGGGATGTGAAAACCCCAGGAGTCAAACTTGTGATACCAGCCCACCAGGCTGAGGTCTTGAGCTGTGACTGGTGCAAATATGATGAGGTATAAAACCATTCATCCCACTGTTATCCTAATTGAACCACTCTCATTAAATAGCAGGGGGTTTTACTGCAAGAGTACTGCATCTTCTCTTTATGAAAATATGCCTAGTTGCTTTCTTGTTCTCATTGACTATTACATCTCCAGAAGAGCTTTGTTCTAGCAGAAGGCCAGTCCAAGAAGATTAGAGATTTTGCTTGCTCTTTTGTTTAATGGGCAGAGTAGTCAAAAGTGGAAAACCACTTTGTGTTTCTCTGTGCTCTTTAATTTACATACTGGGGACATCACTTCATTTATGATTTATTAATCTCTATTTTTTTATTTATCTAACTTTTGTATCCAACATCTGTGTTGCTACAATTTAGTAGTTGAATTGTTGTGATATAGCTAGTTTTTATTACCTCATCAGAACTTGCTGGTAACTGGTGCAGTTGATTGTAGCTTGAAAGGCTGGGATTTGAGGAACATTCGGCAACCAGTGTTCGTCTTGCTTGGTCATACCTACGCTATCAGAAGAGTAAAAGTAAGTTGAATTTTATTTCCCATTGACCATCACTGAATTGTTACACAGATTTTTCTGGAAGGCAGTAATATTTTATATTATCTAATAACTAGGAAAAAGCCAACAGGATTTTAGATGTTATAGTGGCTGTTCTTGAAAACTTTCAATTTAGCACTGCCAAACATTTTGATGTTTCATAGATTGCTGGGATTTTATGATAAATGGCATTTTCAAAGTCAGTATATTTACATGAGGAGTGTTAGAGGGATTGAGAGAGGGTTAGAAGGTTTACTTCAGCTAAATTGTATGGGAAATTTGAGGTGGGGAAAACATTTCACCTTACTCATTTTTAAATTATGCTGTTCCTTTGTCTTTCCACACAACGGGCCAATATTCACAAAAGACAAGATATAGAACACATTGTGAATATATACTTTTGTGTATACAAAGAAAATGTTAATGTGTTCAAAGAGATTTTGAAACTTTATGCTTGAAAGGCTTCAGATGACTTTACTGGATCTGTGTACAACTAGAACACTCAGCAATAAGAATTTTATCTAGATGCGCAATGAGATTTTTTTTCATGTTATATGAAAATATGTGTGAAAATATATATCTTTTTAGGTAAACTCAAAAACTATAACTATGTTTCAGTGTAAAATACTGAATCTAGCAAAGAATGTGAGAGTCAAATGCATCAATATCAAAGTCTCCTGAAAAAGGAGATAATAAGTAATCCTTTTAAAGCCTCTCAGGAACAGGTGTGTTTGTTAATATTCTCTACGAAGTCTGAACTGGCAGAAAGAAGTTATCCTGGCTTGGTATTTTGCTTCACATGGCCTTGGTGTGTTTCTAACGTGTTTAGAAGTTACTGTGCTTAGTTTGTAATCTGTCAGAAAAGGATGTGACTCAGGTAGTCTTCTGTATCACAAATCCTTTTAATCGTCAGACAACATGAAAAGCTCCTGCTCTCCTTATCCCAGCTACTCTCTCCCAGCCTGCTCTCCCCACTGGTGATTGATGCTGAGTCTTTTTTTCTAATTTAACGCCTGCATGACTGTTCTCTAATTTTGCTCTGTGAAGTATTTTTGGTAGGAGAAGATGCATCCGTGTGCAAAGGAGACATACTGAGAGTACATGACTTCTATTCCATCTTTCCAGGCTTTCTTTGCTTCCATTTCAAGACAGACATTGTCCCTGAGGACATAAGATATGACAGTGTGGGCCAGCACTTCAAGGTGGTGCAGTATATCTCTGCTTGTGTGGTGTAACTTACCAGTCACCCTGACTTGAGAGACAGACCCGGATGCTGCCTCTACAGTGGCAGCTGTCCCTGCTGATATCCCTTCCTCTGTGTTGTGCCGACACTAGCAATTGTGAAGCTGCAACTGATGGCTCTGGCTGAAAACCCTGTCCCTGAAAGTGACTGGTTTCTTTCTGGATCATTAAGCTGTTTCAATTTGTTGCTCAACCATGCAATTGCAATCCGTAACACAAAGGAGGGAGACCGGAGCACACAGTTTGAAGTAGGAAAGAGAGTGTAAACCACAAGTCTTGGCAGCGGTACACTCTGAAATTAGCTTAAACCAACCATGAAATCACACTCTTCGGTTGCCTGTCTTGTGTATTCTGTTCACTTGTTCAGGGGTTGTGTTGACTGTCAGATATGAAGCTGGCAAGGAACTCTACCCAACACAATACTGTCAGGATTCCTGCAGATTTCTCATGGTCTTTCACTGCAGTACAGGGCATTATCAGTACACTGAGGTCATCTGGAGTCCTTTTTGGAAGATTTTGATATTGGTACATTTGATCCTCACATTCTTAGCTGGCTTCAATATCTTACATTGAAACATAGTTTTAGTTTTCAGGTTTACCTAAAAAGATATTTGGATATGTTTGAGTCAGGATGGATGATGTGGTTGTATCTTCTGCCTGTATTCAGCTGTTCAGATGATAAAATTGTAGTATCTTACAGTTAAATGGAGCAGAATTTTCTCTTTTAGCAGAGAGACATTATGCAAATTTTTTCAACTTACATGTGTAGCGCTCTGCTAAGTGTTTTGATAGAGTTTGCTTAGGTAAATTTCTTGGATACTTAAGATTAATGACAAAGCTTTGGCAGGATGGTTTTGCTGTATCTTAAACTATGTGGACATGCAAAGGAGGCTTATGGAAAGCATACCATTGTTTTTTGTTGTCCATTAGTCTTTTTCTCCTCTAGTATTCATTTTCCTGAGAAAACTCGTTTTGTTTTGGGTTTTTTTTTCCCCTCAAAAAAAAAAGTGCTGGAAGTCTGCAGAGGTTCAAGTTCCAGCATGCACATCCCTCAATTCTGCTGTAGTGAAGAGAACTCTGTCAGCAAAGTTCAGCAGCCATCAACATACACTGCTCTCTTGGCAACTTGTGCCAATAGCCCAGACTTAACTTTTGACTTTGTAGTTGCTGTGAATAATATTAGAAATCTTGCAGGAGGACTTAACTATGAACCACGGTGTGGGGGACCTGCATTTCAAACTCAAGTTATGTCAATGGCTTCTTGTATTTTCTGCTGAGAATTACAGATTTTAAAATAGTTGGAAACGGAAGGTTGCCAAAAAACTAGAGCTGAGATGAACAATTTTTGCATAACTGCATCCTTCTTTTGCTGGAGTTCTTAGTCCATGGAAGAGTGTATCCTGTAAATATACTGTAAGAGTCCATGGAAGAGTGTGTCCTGTAAATTGCGCTGTAGGAGAGGGGGAAATCATGAAGTGATGTCATATTGCCTTCGGTTTTTCCACTTCTCTCCAATTTTCCCATTTGTATAAATAATTTCAAAATGGTAGGATAGAATTAATGACAGTAAATCTTATATTCTTTGCCGTATGGCAGAGATTTTGTCTCTCTGAAAATAATTAACTGGTCACATAGCTGGTTTGAAACTTGATTTATATAATGAGATGAAACTCAGCCTATTAGCCAAAAGCAGAATTTAATGACTGTTTGTATGATTGTTACAGAACTTAACTTTACAGCAGAGTTGTTTGGTACTGCTGTAATGAAATCTAAGCAAACCAGGATCCCACAGAGCATTCCTTGTGATTATTGATATTATGATTCCTTGTAATTAGAAGCATAGAGGAGAAATACATTGATGTAGTCTGTTTTGTTGCAGCATGGTGTGGTACCAACCAAGACCACTTAAATAGTTAAACTTCGATAACTTGCTACTTACAGTAAGTCTGTATATGTTCACAGTGTTTTAACTTTAAAAGTTGTTTTGTTTTTTTGCAGTTTTCACCATTCCACGCAACCATATTGGCCTCTTGCTCCTATGATTTTACTGTAAGGTACAGTATTTTCTCTAACTGGATAAAAACAGAAAGATGATCTATTTCAGTATGGCTTGCAATAGAAAACAGTTCCAGAGTAGATATGCTGAAGTGCAGTTAATGTTGCTGTCAGATGCTTCATAACCTGTGTTGAAAATGCATGGGTTTGTTATTAAAGGCCAGTTTAGTTACTCTGCTGAGCAATATCTACTCTCTCTGATGCTTTCTGCAATCCTTTTCACATCACTCTGCTGAACATAGTTGCATTCAGCTGTGATAATGTCTGATAGGAAGGTAATACTCTCTTAAATTAATTTAGTTAGGTGAATTCATATGTTTTGGTGACACATTTTTTATTTAGGTTTTTTAATGAACGAACTTTTAGTCCTACCAGTATCTGAGGAAGCTTTAATAGTGTTCCACAGTGTGTATGCTGAAGCTCTTTAGCTCTTTTGCAAGTTCCTCTGGCTGCTCAGTATATCTGATACTGCTGAGGATCTCACAGGACAGTTGTTTTAAAGTTCGATACTGGGATTTCTCTAAAATACACAATGTCATAGTTAATACACTATGAAGTATTTCTGAATGCCTCAGTCACATTCTTTGATCTACATTTTAGTTTTCTAACATGGACTGAATGTAGTAGGCAGTACATTAAGAAATGGGTGAAGCCCTCTTGCCTCCATAAAGGACTGCAAAGTTATCCCATTTGTCAAAATCATCTCAAGTAATGTCACTTCGGGTTGTGTCCTAATTGATCTGACACCAGACGTAGAGAGGTACTGTTGCCAAAGGGTTCTGTTGCTAATTCTCAGTGCCTGAATGTGTTGCTAAATCATAAATCATGCCATAACATCATCTAAAGTTGCATCATGAAGTTAACCCATTAAGCTCTGAAGTGACTTGATTGTGTTGCCATGCTCTTCCCCTTTTTGACACCCACTATATATCCTTCAGGTTTGGTGCTACTGTGCTTCATGCAGTACTGAAATCTAGTGCAATTTCAGCGCTGATATTTTTGTGTATGGAGATTGTCAGAAAAGATTGAGAGAACTACTAGCTCACCAAGCATTTGTCTATAAATGCAGAGCTTGGGGTTTTCTTCACAAAATTCACTCTAGGCATTATTTTTTTGTTCAAATATTTATTTGTCATGACTAGAGAAGGACAGCAGAATTGAAGAGATGAAATAAAGATTTTTAACAGTTTTCTAAAAGTTTTGGATTTGGTATGAGTGAACAAACGACAGAGAATGCCAGGTGAAAGTCTTTGCAAAAGATGTCACAAGCAAAATATTCTGTATAACGGAGGAAAATTGTTGCCATAGAATTTGGGAACGTCTCTTTTAAAGAATATGTAGTAGCTCTACCACATGCTGCTGTTTTACAGGATGCACCATACACTCCACATGCACATACATGCACACATCCTGTCATACTTGCACATGCACGTACACCACACACATGGATGTGAATATATGCACACATACACATACATTTCAGTTTAAGAGTAAAAATCCTTGATGAATATATAAAAGGTGGAAGAGAAGTAGGGATTCTAGTACATGGCATTAACTATGGATCTTGTTGAATCTACTCAAGGCCTGTGACTTTTTAGCCTCAGTTGGTGGGGGTGGGGCTGAATTTTGATTCATAGAACAGCATGGTATGGCAGTCCCTTAAAAACAGATTCATTGCAGTGTTATTTTAATAGCAGTTTAGTTATGATGTTATTTATTTCTGTTCTTCAGTGTGTCTGTTTGAAGCTCAGAATTATCTGCAAGCATTAGTTTATAGTAGATAACAGAATACAGCATAGTATTGGAGCAATCCTTTAGTGTCGGAGCTCTGTAATCTTAAACATTACTGCAGCTTTATACTTCAACCAAATAGCTGCAAATCTTAGTTCAAATTATCAAACCTCCATGTAGGAGGCAGGGGTTTTGTTTGTTTCAGGCTGTACGGCTAGTTTTGGACATAATCACAACTGGGTATCTAAAAGAAAAAATAGTAGGTTGAAAACAAAGTTAAAAATGCTTAGCTTCCTCCTTTGCAAATAGTATAATGACTGAATGTGAGCAGTGTAGTCAAGCTACTGAAAAGAAACCTAGTTCACATGCCAACTTCATACTGGGAGCTGAGAAAAAGAAGATGTTGATTTGAATTTGAATTTCTATATGCCTTGGTATAATGATTTATAATTCCTGTCCAGTAAATGCTTCATTCAGACATTTTTTTTCTATACCATTTCCTTACTCTTTGGAAGAGCTCAGAAAAAAATGTAGGCTAATTAAAGGGCAGATTGAACATAAATGAATCATTAAAATGACAGGAAATACACAAAGTAGTGTAACATTTCCAGAAATACTTAAGGTCTGCCTGCATATTCTTAAATGTTATCTCTGTCAAAATTCAGTTTGGAAGAACATCAGTGTCATCTTTTACTGGAATCACCATTTTGTATTTTTGGACTCTTCAGTATAAAAAAGAAGCCTTGGTGCATTACTCACAGATAGTGCTCACCAAAATCTAAACAGAAGATCTGGTAAGCTGGTATCAAGCCAGATTTTGAATCATTATCACAGAAGCTTGTCCCTAAGGCAAAAAGGCATTTTTTGCTAAAAGTTCTGCTATACTGGACATCATCTCTGCAACACACTCTAAGGTAAACCACTATCTCCAGCTCTCCATCACTATGTACAAGTTCAGTAACTTGGATCACAAAGAAATCTTGGAGAATAAGGCTGATCATAAAATAAACTGAGTTTCACTTCAGTTAGGTATCCTTGTATCCTTATATCCTTGTATTCTATTTCTGGTTTTTTTCTTCAAGGTGAAAAGGTGGGTGTTCTCTCATTTGTTCTCCTTTTTTCTTATTCTCCTCAAATAGAAAATGTCTTTCTAAACCCAAATTGCTTCATAATGTTGATACTTCACTGGAACTGTAATGAAGTAGTTCCTTCAGAATATTAGTGTGGAAACAGTTAGATGTTTCCAATTAATGCCTGAAGTAACATCATTGCCTTGATTTGCCTGTATCCAAAAGTAGCTGGATACTAAGCTCTTCTCTAACAGAAGTTTTTCTAGTTTGCAGGAAGAACTTTTACAAGTCAGCACAGGAATTAGAGAATAGGAGCAGGGGTTGAATTGTGTGATACACATGTAGTAAACTAACACTGAGTTCTGTGTTGCTCTTGAAAGGTTCTTGGCTTTATACATCCACCTGCTGTGACTTGTGTGGTTCTGTGTGAAAGCTAGCATTAGTCGTTGAGTGGGCTTTTATGGAAAGCAGCCTCTAAACAGCTGATTCACACCCACCTAAAAATGTGATGTATGAAAACATCTTGCAACCTAAGAGCATTATTAAAGCTTTCATGAATAAATATTTTATCATAAATATTTTTTTCTTACCCAGAAAGGTGTAGACTTGATGACTTGTTTGTGCTTCCATCTGTGCATTTTCATAGAATTGTTTCCTGGAGTAACTTTTGAACCTATTGAAAACTTAAGTAGATTTGACAGGGAACTTGTAGTCTAAATTTACTAAGCTTTTAAAATTTAATGGAAACTCATGAGCATGCAAGAGAGGGAAACCCCAACTACTGCCTTAAGCAAGGTAAGAGATGTAGCATGAATTCACCACCACAAGTAAGTACTCTTACTGATCTGCTAGCTTCTCATTGTGCAGCAACAGGCTGCCACAGCACATGCATTGTACAGACAGTGGAACCTGGAATGATACTTGCTACCTCTTTTTTTCCCAGCCAGTGGTGAAGGTGCAGGGGCACTTGGTAAGGGTAGAGTGGAGGTGAGGACAAGGAGATATGCAGGACAAACTATATTTGAATTGGTAAAAGTGATTTGGTTGGGGAGCACAGGTCTTTGTGACACTGCTATGGGTGGTACAAAGTACAAAATCCATAGCATGACAGACTTTTTCTCTTCTCATAATGTTTTGTTCAGAATAAGCAGTCCACTTGCAATTCATGTGCAGCTTGTGAATTGCATGCCAGGTACATGTAAAACAAATAAACTGTAGAGAGATGAGGGAGAAGTTATACTTTTAACAATTCCAGTGTTAAAAAGTTTAAGACAATGCACTCATAGGTTTTGAGGTTTTGTGATCAGTGCAGATGTGACTGAAGTTGCGGTGTCATACATAATATGGGTAAAAATAGCAGTTTTAAGTGACACACCTGTGATTGTACAGGCTGTACAAACCTGTAAGGGCCCCTAAAAGCCTATGTGGTGGTCTGGCCCGTTTTTTAAGTTCATACTCCCAACTCTGTAGATACACTTACAGCTGAAGTAATGCAAGCACAACTACTTGTGCTGTGAATGCATCTTCCCTTCGCTCTACAGCTGCCCTGCTGCGGTAAACAGTGTCTTAGAAAAATTGCATTGCCCTCTTGGTCTGCAAAATGTGATGGAAGTTGACTCTGAGGAAAATATTGTTGTCACCATGGTGGTTTTGGAAGCTGTGCTATAGACAGTGTTTCTCACTTTGGATTGCAGAGTTGTTATTAAGAACCATGATTAATTTATCATCAATGGTTCCCAGTCCTGAGACTGAACATTTTTTGGAGCTTTCACTAGTAATTATTTATATGTTAAAGGTATCAAAACTTCCAGTCAGTCTGAACTAAGTTGCAGTACTCTTAAACTCTAAACTGCTTCCGACTTTTTACGACGTGACTTCATATAACAAACACAGTATTGTCCTACTATTTTTAAAATTGATCAAAAAGTCTTTTTAAGGTTTTTATTCATGTAGATCTAAAGTTACCTTCTTTAATTGTAGTTTTCAGTTATGAGCATCTGTCTTTCAAGAATTAGTAGAGTGCTAATGTGGTAAGGAAGGCAAATACTATTATGCAAAAATAACAAGCTTTGTTTCCTTACCTTCTTATGAACAAATGTGAGAGGATGAAAATGCTGAGATGGTCTTTTGCTCCTCTCTCCTGCAAAATAAGTTGTTTATTTTAGATCTCAAGTACTAGGAAAAAATTAAGAGTGTTGTTGCTATGGCATAGCCACTGTGCTGATACCACTCTGCTTGTTTATGAAGGAAATAACATCTACATATTAAACAAACTGACCCTGCTGGCTCCAGTGTTTGCTGTTTTACCTGAATTGGTTTGTACTCACAGTACGTCCACTGTAGTTGGTCTGATAATGAGCTGTTCTTGTTAAGTATTGTCACCTTTCCCAATAAAGGCAAGGCAAAGAGACCTCTATGATTGTTACAGAAGTAGTAAAGCATATAATTGATGCCTGTGTGAAAATCTGGGCTGTAGAAAATTTGATTACAGCTGACAGCCCAGAAAATGTGCTGTGCTGTGCAGCCTGTGGATTTTTCTCAGCAGTATATACAATACAAGAAAGAGAAACAAATCTTTGTTCTGTGCCATCATATGATGTTTTGTTAGTGTGTTATTATCTGAAAGTTCTGGGTTTGCATCCTTTTTTTATGACTGAGGTGTCTTTTACCTGTATTTTAATCTCACCTACTCTTACAACTCTCATACTTCCTGTTAATTGTATTGATGGATACTGCATCTATTGGGACAGTAGCTGGGAGAAGTAGAGGACCTCAGAATTGTTATTTTCTAAGTATTTTTTTCAACCAAAGCTCAAAAGAAAAGTTTCTTTTAAAAATATGAACCAGTGAAATTAACTGTGTAATGCAGCTGATCTGTGTAGTGCAAATTTGTTACTAAATTATAATATTAAATTCTGTTTTACAGGCACACAGTCTCAAATTTGAGAATGTACGTGACTGAGATCTCTAAATGAGTGTGTAATTTTTATTTAAATAAAGACCCCATAGTTAATGATGCCAAAAACTGAGGAAAATCACAAATTGTGCTAATATCTTTCAGGAATAAAATTCCCAGGCCATCAAGAAATATAACAGGGGTATTCTAGCCTGTGTTTTTTCTTCCCTTTTAATAATGTCCCAACAACTGCTTCTTGGTGCCAACTTTGATCTGTTTCTGCTACAGGACACAAAGATGGCTTTGCCCAGTGGGGTTTAATTTATGCAAATCAGCAGATGGCCTTGCAGGAGTATGATTTGTTATGTTTTCTAAGTGGATGAGATTGCTTTTTTAAATACCCTGGCAGCAACAGATTTGTCAATATCTTGCATTATATTTTTGAAATGGCCTTTCAATTACTTTAATTGTGGTTTGTTTGATTTTTTTTTTCTTCTCTCTCTCCTTTATTCTCTTTATAGATTCTGGGACTTTTCCAAGCCTAATCCTTTGCTGGAAACAGTTGAGCATCATACTGAATTTACATGTGGTCTCGATTTAAGTCTTCACAACCGTGGTCAGGTAAGAGCTGGGATGCATTTACTTTTCACTTGCCTGCACTGTGGTCAGGGCTGGGCCACAGAACTCAGATCCTGAATAAGTCACCAGATTGCAATAAGCTTCTGGAAGTGAGTCTGGCTGAATGCTTATCAAATAAACCTCATTTCAGGTCCATTTTTATTTGTGAAGCAGTTCCTTGCATTGGGTAGGAGAGGAGGGCAGGACAGACAAGATTGCAGAATCAGATAACTGAAAGCCATGGTGAGCTCTGGGAAAACAAAGTATTTTGTTTCAGAAGGAAGAACAGTAGAGAAGAGTCTAGAATGCTAAGCCGAGATCCAAAGCTTTCTTCCATTTGCTTAAATTATCAAGTTGAATTTTGGTAGTGTCACACACAATGCCTAGACCTGGTTTGGCGTACTGCTTAGAGGACTAGGAGAGGCTTAATCTGTGGCTGAAATTCAAAAGCCCTCAGCTATTAATGTGAATAAATTGAACTTATTTTATCAGTAGCCCCTTTTTGTGTACTGGTTCTGTAAAGATTCTCATCTCCTTCTGTTGCTATGGTTGTTCCTATTTTGTAAAGAGGATTCTTTTTTTTAGATGGAAATTTATCTTTTTTTAGCAAGGAACTCTAAAAAACTGAAGTTAATTTTTTACTTTAAAATGAGAAAACCTTTAGTTTTCCCACAAAAATTACTGTAAGCATATTGACTGTTCCTAGTATACTATTTAGTAGGTCAGAGATACAATTTGCATTTAAATTCTTCTCAAATTCACAGTAAAATGATTTTTTTACCCCAGATAAAAATTGTAAGATTTGCATTCACATTCTGTTTGGACAAAGCAAATTAAAACCATTGTGATTTCTGCTGGTCAAAGGACACAGGAGAAAGATTAAGTTTGGCAAAATACTTAGCTTACTGCACATGGGACCATTCTAGCTAAATGACAGCTTTGGTGGGTTTTCTGCTTGGTTGGTTGTTCCTTGAATTCTGTTGCTTCAGTGGTGCTGCAGTAACTGTACACAAGGCCAGGCTGTGAACCACATGGGGGAATTTGTAAGGCTGAAAAAATCTTTCAAGTTTCAGGTTATTTTTCATCAGTGCAAGGCAAGAATACTTAAAGGCTAGTTGCTGGGGATTGAAACTTTGTCCGGAGTGACTGCATAGATGTAATTTGGCTGCACTGGGTCCAGAGGGAGCAATGAGCATAGCACAGTGCTTTTAGGACTTCACAGTCCCACAGCAGCGTATGTGCTGAGCCCGGTTCAGTTTTCCATGAAGCTGATGTGGGTTTGCATCTGATCTGAATGAAGAGAGAAGATTTTTCTTTCATTTTGTATTGAGGATGTGATTACTTTGACTATAAGCCTATTGCTTCACGGTGGATAATGGACTGAAAGAAAAGTGCATATGCACTTTTATGTTGAATAAAGGAAAATGATGGTTTGCATACCCATCAACACTAGGACATTTGTGCATTCAGGTATTTTTTTTTCCACGCAGAAATTCTGCAAGTCTGATGTTGGACATAGTGCACAAAATCTGTAAATCTGGGGTACATATCCGTATTTACTGAGTGCCAATGTGCGTTCCAGACAGAAGTTTGGCATTTGCAATAGCTTTGATATTCCTCTGTTTTTTTCCATTGAGTTGATTTAATGTATTCTGAGGCTTGGATATCACAGAAATGCAAATGGTGAATGGTTTTGGGTTTTTTTAAGAAGGTTAAAAATCTGTCATAAAATTAAACTCTCACTAAGTTAAAGGGTGAACACAAGGGAAACATTACCTCCATTTTTCAAGGAAAACCCATAAGACACCATCCTGACTATACTTTGTTCAGCTCTGAGTAGGACATGGGCCTGTTGGAATGAGTCCAGAGAAAGGCCATCAGAGGGCTGAAGAGAAGGTGATCAGAGGGCTGAAGCGTCTCATACACAGACAGGCATAAAAAGCTGGGGTTGTTCAGCCTGAAAAAGACAAGGCTCCAGGGAGACCTTGTAGCAGCCTTCCAGTACCGAAAGGGATCCTTCGAGTGGGCTGGAGGGGAACTTTTTACAAGGACATGTAGTGATAGGACATGGGGTAATGGCTTCAAACTGAGAGATCGTTGGTAGGTATAAGGAAGAAATTCTTTNCCTGCTGAATAGTTGCTTCCACTATGAGCCCTTGGAGTCTTTCCCTGGCTTCTGCATCCATCCAACAAAGATTAAGTGCTTGAATTTTATGCTGCTGTTCCCAATATGTAGATTGTCTTAATGTCTGTTCTTTATCAATCTGATGATGAGCTCCATTATTTGTTTCCTTCATTTATTTGCATGATTGGTGATTTTCACTGTGTGCGTTAGAAGGAGTTACAACTTCAGATTTGAACTGCTTCTCTCCTCCAGGGAGAAAGAGAAGAAGGATCCAGGGAGAATGCAGGGTATTTTATTTATAATGGACAAGCTATTCATTTATACTCAAATTAAGTACCATTCTGGTCATTAACCTTTGCTTTCCTTCTTAGTGATATCTTTTGTTGTCTAGACAGATTATGTTTTCTTTGGCTTTGCACAATGAACTTCAGCATTTTTGAAGGTTTTTTTACATGTCAAGGAAAAAATTATCTGCACTATTGAAAGTGTTCAGAATAGATAATTTGATTACGTAGCTAGTAATCTAGGAATTACAAGGCATTCCTGTGGGACTGATTGAGCTTTAAACAGAACACACAGGCAGAGAGTAGGTACATGCAGGCAATCTGGTTCTTGGGCTAAGGGAAAGAAATGTGGGAAAAAATCTGGTCATAAGGAATGGGAAGAGACCCACTAGTATTAGCTAGATGAAACAGTAAACACCTTTGTTCTTAATTAAATATTCTAGTATCTATTTTGGATTATCTGCCTCTATGTAAAGTAGGTGTTTTTTGAAAGCTTTGAATTTTAAAAATGAGATGTTGTTTGATTTGAGGGATTTTTTCTTACCGTAATGTTAGTGTCAGATTCATAGAAATTTGAGACAACGAACAAAGTTTCAGGTGCATAGAAAAATGTGCATTTTGCAGTGCAAATGATCCTCATGATATTCAGAGTATTTCTCTATTAAAATGCAAATGCTGTTGTGAGTGTTTGGCAGGTAGGTTTTCCAGGAGAAAATATTCACAACTCCAGCTTTCAGCCAAAGTAGCCTAGGCACACATGAGAACAGTGACAAGACCCTAAGCACCAAAAATCTTTTAAATTTGTGATGGTGTATAGTAATAAGAACTGAGCAAATCTATTTACCCTGTCAGCAACATTAAGAGTATGCAGTTTTTAAAACCAGATAACTTCTTTCCAAAGTTTAGGGTAATAAAAACAGCTAAACTTTGCTTCCTTGTATACACACTAGATAGACATGGGATGTATGTAGGGATTAAAAAATGGTAATCAGCTGTAAACTATTCCTTGCTTGGAGCTGGTAATGCTAGACCATGTAGTAGAGTTGTGCTCTGTAGCTCACTGGAGCTTCTTACTTCTCTCCTGATATTTACTTTCCCTGTATGGGATCTGTGAATGTTCTGATGAATAAAAGTATCACACTGCTTTAAGCCATCTCTTCCTGGGATTTTGCTGTGTTCACATTAATATGTTTACATTTTGCTCTGTTTACATGCTTTAGGTAACTTCCTTTGGTGTTACTTCTGCAACTTTATTTAAAAGCAGCCTTTTTCTTCTGTTGTAGGTTAAATGCCATATGGGAGTCATGAATTAATTTTAAATATCTTCAGAAAATCTATTAATAAAACAGATAAAAGTACAGATCCTGTAAAAATTCCCTTCTTTTCTTGATTCTGTCCATGATTTAAATCATGGACAAAAAGATACCCAGCCCTTTCTGTTGCAGTTCTAAAACAATTTTGCCTAACACAAATATAAAAAACTTGACATTCTGAGTTTTGTCTGAAAATCCTTTTTAGCTATACCTCACATCTGTTCTGAACTCTGTAAAGGAGCCAGTGGAAAGTATAAATTATGGATTTCCGTTGATTCTGTGCTGCTGAGAATAGGATTAAGTATCTAATGAGAACAGGAGAGGAATCTTTCCATTTCTCTATACTTCTGTGCTATGAGCAATAGTATTCCTAAACTGCAAGGATACGTGATTTTCAGTGGGAGTGATGGCAAGTGGTGTAGTGTCTTAGAGCACTTGATATGTGAAAAGCACTTTAGACATCTGTGACATGCCAGATCTGAACAGGACTCCACAATGTGCAGTGCTGAGGTGCTCCCTTTGGAAATTGAAAATGTTCAGCTCCAGATTGGAATGAACCAAGCGTCAGTTCTCTAATTCAAAATCATCCATCACCTAAATGCATGCTGAAGTCTAGGTTTTAAAATAACTTGTGTACAACACAAATAGTGACCACTTAGGGTTTGCTTCTACTGTGATTGTGTGTGTTTGGATCATAATTGCACTACGAAAGGTCAGATGTCTGTGTAAATAGCTATTTCTGTCAACAAGTTTGGGAGGAAACTTGTTTTCTCTAACCTTCTGGCTGCACCCCCTTTTTTTCCCAGTTCTCCTCCCCATCCCACCTGGTGGGGTTGGGGTGGGTGAGCAGCAGCATGGTACTCAGTTGCTGGTAGGGATTAAACCCTGACACACACAATACCCCATATTATGGTGATAGTGATGGTACCAGTGTGGTACCCATGGCTCTTGTGCTCTGTGTTGCACTGGCCTTGTGATTTGGCCTTCCTGAACTTCCACTCTCTTCTTCTTAGAGATGTGGGGTGTCACCAGCATGTTCTACCAAACCACACTCTGCTCCTTCCCTGCACCTGGGCAATGGTAGTTAGAGCTGAGAAGAAGTGCCTGCATTGGTCTGTTGATCCCATGAAACTGATGGTGTCCTGCATCAGTAAAATGTTGAAGCTGTCATTTCTTACTAGCTGGAGGGAAGCCATGGCAAAACTATGTACACTTGACCTGCATGCTCTGAAGGTAACTTGAAATCTAGGTCTAAATTTGTCCAGCTTTATCGGGAAATTTTTGATCATTGTCAAGTTTTGGTGTGCAGGTCTGTTCTGCTCCTTGTCTGCTTTGTGCAGCTTTTGCAGTGTGCTGTAATAGCTGTGCCAACAACACAACAGCTATTGTGTTCTGCAAGCAGAAGGGACAGGAGGGGCTGCAAAAGTTGGCTTAATCAGTAAAGCCAAATATAAATGCAGATGATGTCTTTAGTAAGGCTGATTTGCTATGTATTTTGCTGTTCATTTAAATTAATTGTGGATGCTCAAGAGGCCCAGAAATGTTGATTGTTCCATATAAAAGTGGAGTTACATCTTGTGGAAATGTACAGAAAAACAGACATTCTCTGCTTTTTTCTTTTTTTTTGCTTGCTCTTACCTTTTACACTTAATTACTAAGGACCTAATAGCTTCCATCCAGCTGTTGTGGCTATCCCACTGCTATAATTATAACACTATCTGTACTTCACTTTAGTTTCTCCTTATGGTCCTTCTCTAGGATGCTACTAAAGTGATGCAGTTTCTTTGAGATTAAAAAGAACCTACTTTACCTAATTTCAGATTGGATTTTTTCCAGACAATGCCATGTTTCACCAACTGCAAGTGTTAAACCAATCTGAACACCTTACTGAGTTGGAGGGGCTAAAAGAAGGGGATATTTCTTCTAGTGCTTACTGTATGTCTTTCCCAAATGGTGAAAATCAAACTTCCACTGTGTAAGTCAAAGCTAGACACTCATGAGTAATGGTCACTGTTTGCCATTATCAGCAAAAGTCTCTTGCTGTTTGGGAAGGTTTCTGTCAGGCATCACAATTTTGTAAAAGCTGCAAGTGTTTGGAGAGGAAAATCAATTTTGATACTGAAGTACTGGGAAGGATGGGAGACAATACTTTCTTAGTAAGTGTGTTTGTTGTGCATTTTATTTGGTGCAATGGCTTACAAATGCTTGCTACTTCTGTGAGCCTCATCTGTTACTCAGTGTAGTGGATTCTGTTACTCTCCTGTAAGACCAGTAAATGTTTGAGAAGTCCCGGTGAATTGCACAAATGAAACTCAGTGGAAGACAGCAGGATTTTGCAGTTGTTACTGAAAGTACTGCTTGGCTTACGATTATTTGTGATTATATCCCAAAAGGAAGGAACTGAACTTAACTCTGAGCTGAAGGATAAATTTGAAGGTCGGATAGAGGCATTAGAAAACAGTTTCAGTCATGTAAGTTGACTGTATTTGGGGTCACTAAGGTCAGTATCAGCACAGGAAGGCATTTTGCAGTTCCAGTGTACCTTCTACAGAACTTAAAATTGATTTACCAATTAAATCAGTTCTTGGAAGACTGAGATGATATGTTCCTCCTGATTTTTAAAGCAGAGGATTTGCTATGAAATCTCTGGAGATTTCAAGGATTTTCAATGATTTTTTTCTAATCTGCAACTCAAATCTCCATTTCCTTTACCACTTACTGCTGAAAGCACACTTGGAAGACTTGCATTTAGGAATGTGTGGCATGACTTCCAAGTCATCTTCCCATTGCACATGTCAGAGCAACAGTACAAATGATGAGACGGCTCTTGGCTTCTTAGATCAGTTCTTTGTGACAGATCTTTGCCCTGTGAAAAATAGTGCTCCTCAAGTCTTTGATCTTTTTTTTCCTTCAGAAAGAAACTAATTTTTAAACAGCATTTGGAGCATCTGTTTCTAATAACTCTAGTTTGAACCTAGATCTTTATAAGAAGTTCTGCTCTGGGGTTTTTTTAAAATTTTGTCTTTACTGGAAATAATATCTAAATCAAGGTGTGTTTTTTTCAAAAGTAAATTTTAAAAACTGTTGGTGTTACTGCACATTGAAAATAAAAAGTTTTATTTGCAAACTCCCATCACTTTCACTCTCGTGTAAAGGTTGGCATCATGCAGTTCACTCTGCTAACCAAACAGCCCACAATAGTGGTCCAGATTTTCTAGAAGAAAATAGGTACTGAATGAATTGAAACTCATGCATGATCCATTATGCACTTGACCAATTAGTTTCAACCTGTGAAAATAATTTGATGAGTAGCAAACCTAATAGCTTGCTTTATCTTCAATTAATCTCCATCCCACAAGCTTAGAGGATGTTCAGGATCCCTCAAAAATATGTAATAATGATACAAATAGACCATTAAATTCTGTTTGAGAAGACACAGAAGATAAGAAACTAAAAGAGGAAGGGAAATACAACTAATGGGAATCAAGAACTGAATTTCTTTTCTGCTGACTCTTCTACAGAAAAAAAAAAAACAAAACAGGTCTCATTCAAAAATGGGATGGGGAGAAGCTGAGAACGGGTCTCTCTCAGGCACATTTACGTATTATCACGTGATTCATTATGAGCACTCTGGAAATTCAGTGGCACTAAGATAGTTCCGGAGATATTAATCTAGAGAGGGCTCTCCTTTGTTCTGCTTAAACCCTTTCATAAAGGGTAATTGAACTCTTAAGTTTTTAGTTTCTCCTTTGAATATATTTAATCTTGATTAGGGCTTGCAAATTTTTTGTGCCTTCAAGTACTGAATAAAAAAGTTATGGCTAACTTGGGAGTTTTCTCTTGTTCTCTTGCTTCTTCTTAACAGTAAAGAGGCAGAATGTCATGCAGGTAATTGCACTAGACTGAAAGGATTGCCCCCGGGTGCTGGGAAAGGTCTTAAGTCTATTGCAAGGCAAGATGATTGTGATGAATAGGAAACAGAGGGCCTGTCAAGGGGGTAAATCAGTTAGTGAGTCAATGGAAATGGCTCTGATAAATGAATGGATGTCAGTATTAAATCAGTTGGTGGAAAACATTGTTATACTCTGGGACAAGGATAGACATTTCAATAAAATACAAGATGGCTGTTTTAGCTGAGTTGAACTACAATTTTCTAGTCAAGCAATTAGCTTTCTAGGATGATCACAGTTTTTTATTTGCTAGCTTGTTTTTTCACCTTACTTGAAGAGAAATACAGTGATCTCCATTTTTTGTACTTGTTTTTGTATCTTTGCTGGCAGATAAATTGGCATGATATTTATTCTGGAGTAATAACAGTATAGTACCTTTAGTGTATATGCTGGTACCACAACTTTGCTGCTGAAATAAAAGCATTAAAGATAATTAATAAAGGTCATTTTGTTAGATTACCTTTGTTCCATGTAGCTTTAGTTAAAATGAAAATTACCAGGCTTAGAATGCTTCTTCTGTTTGCACTATTTCTTAATGTAGTTTACCAGTCAGTGCAACAGAGAATATTCTTGTTTTACAATTAAGCTCTAATTATTCTGCTTTTTCCTGTGATTCAGTAGTTAAAAGTTGCTATAGTAAAACTGCATTCTATATTTACAAGACTACTCATAAATGATAATGAAAGTTGCATGACACATAAAATATGCCATATAAAATAGTCAATATTATAAGGATATTGACATTTATGCAGTTCTTTGCAACTGAAATAATTTGTTCTCTGCTATGCTGGCATGTCACTTGGAAAAAAAACCCACACCAAAACCGAAAACCATACACCCTCTAAAAAGTGAAATCAGTGAGATTTGTTTGAATCTGAGAGTAAAATTTTTCCCCAAGACAGCAGACATTTTTTACAGGAGAAAACTTCCATCCCTTCATGCTCCTAATGGCAGGGACTTTTATCAGGTGTACAAATGAAGTGTGAATCCATTTTCAGTTTTCCTTCATCTTCATCCCACCACAGGAGGATTTTCTTTACCTCTCAGTAGCATCACCTCATTGATCAAAATATAAGCTCTAGGAACTTGCCCCTTTTTGTACGCTATATTTATTTACTGTGCTGTGCTGGATAAGTCTTCATCCCAATGAAATTCCTATTTTAATATTTAAATTAAATAGTATTTAGTTATTTTTTTAAAAAGCTCTAAAGTGCTTTGAAGTATGTATGAAAAATGGTCACATCACATGAGAACTGAGATTTCTAAATACTTTTAAAGCACTTACATTCACTATGCCACATTCTCCTCTACTGGAGAAAGGCACACAGCTGTTGTAAGAGCACTGTATAAGACAAATCACAAGGGCAAAATGCAAGGAGAAGACATTTTGTAAACTGATGCAGTTGCTGCGTGAACAAGTCCTTCTCTTTATCTTAAGATTCATCTTAGCCATTTGTATTTGAGGCAGTGACAATCTCTGAGCTTCTGCAAAGGGGCATGTGGCACTCTCCATCAATGAATGCTGGCTGCTGCACTCTTAGCTTACAGTTGCCCCCTTTCTCTGACAGTCTTGGCTGTATTTTGGAGAAAGTATGGAGAAATGGAAATGCCGTCTCATTTTTTAATGTTCTGCCGTGCTGCAGTGTCCCAGTTTCCCATAGATACCTGTTTGCTGTACTTCACATGTGCATTTTCATCAAGGTTTCTGGTATCAGTATTCCATTATAGACTTCCTGCTGCACAGGAGAACTTGATTCACTGTTACTTGCTGTAGCTTTTGTTTTCCTCTTGTTGGCTGGCTATGCTTTCTCCTTTCATGTGGTATCATTAAGTCAAACAGTTGGGCAACATATAGCAAGTGATCCTTTTCAAACTCTTTTAATATCTCCTGTTTATTTTTAGTGTTGCTAGATTAAATGGTTCTATAACTATATTTGTTCAGAGGTGATTTCAAGGGTGCTAATTACATTGATAACAGGTGGGAATTCCCATGGGATTTTTTCCAAATGTTATTTTTGTTTCGTTTTCTTTACAAAAATATGAAGTATTGCCTATAGAACATTGATCTGTAACTGTGGAGAATAATAAAAAACCTGCAGTTTATGTGATTGCCAGCTTCTACACAGCATTTAGTGGAAAACTCAAATTTTCTTTTTGGTATGATTTGAGAGACTGCAATGCAGCAGAACATTATGCTACAGAAAGCTCTATTATGTCGTATGAATAGACAGACATATTGTCAAAGAGTTTTTTTGACCCATTTAGATGTATATGGAAAGCACTTGAAATAACTAAGTAGAACCAGCTAAGGAAGCAATAAAAATGACTAATAGTGCAGTATAGTAAACACAAAATGGGCTAATTATAGTCTGAAATCAAATACTGTAGTTGGATTTCCAAATTTTTAGTGTGCAGCTGTTCATTCTGGCTCTAGAAGAGAACAGGAATTGCAGTCTGCAGTAGAAGGAAGCTTGTTGTGCAAAGGATCCAATACTGTATCTTTTGTGATCCCAACTGGAAATGACATTGTAAAGATAATGCAATATGGTTTCAGCCAGACTGGCTTACATTTGTTTATGGACCTCATCAGTTTTTTCTCTTTAGCTCTCCTCTTTCTTCTTCTGTTTGCCTTAGTTCTTGTCTCCCACAATATTTTGTGAATATATATGGTAAGTCATCTTCTTCAGTAATTGTCAATGTGGTTAACCCTTTCACTTAATTTTCAATTAATTTTCAAACCTAAAGCCTTTTTCTTTGTGATCTTGTTAATTATTAAAATCTTTAAAACACTACAGGCTTAGGTTAACCCCCTGGTTTTCTTGTTTTAAATTCAAACCTTCATCAAGGATAGAGCTTGGTATGTTGAATTCAGAAAAGTTTCAATTATACTCTAATCAGTGACTGTGTTTACAAGATGCCTTTGCCACAAATGGCACCACTTCTGATCAGACTAGTGGTGGTCTAGGTAGTGCTTGAAGCAACACCACAGCCTCCAAATCCCAATGCTCAGCAAATACACATCTCTCTTCTCAACAATAGACAGTGAGCTCATGGCTTATCAAGCATGAGACTGAAATTCTGGCTTAATTCTTCAGGAAACTTCCTGTATAATTTTGTTGGACTTCTTTGGTTTCCCATTCCTCAGCACTAGACATTAGGAAAATGTCTATAACAAATTTCTGTGTCTGCAAGTATTAGAAGGTTGTTGAGATCTGGTCATGAAATGTTTAGATACTATGGTAAAAGGATCCTAAGACTCTGTAAAGAGAAGAAATATATCAGGGTCTGGACGTTCATGTGTCCTTCCTTAATTTAATTTTCAGTTACATTCTTTTGCCTATTTGGAACAATCAGTTGAAACCCAAAGGGTTTCCTGCTTTCCTCATAGAGAGTATGAAAACCAGGAGATTGTTAATTTTCATGTTTCTCAGTAAAATTAAAGTTTATAAAAAAACCCAAAACCAATTTAATTATTGTATCATTTTGAAGTATTGTAGGTCAGAGTACAAACTGGTATTAAATCCACAATATGCAGTAAGTTCCCTGTGTTTTTTTGTAAAAATGACACTTGTGAAGGATCTAAATAGATTGTTTGCTTTGTAGGTGGTGGACTGTGCTTGGGATGAACTAGTCAAGATCTACACTCCATCATGTCTGGCAGTTCCTGCTTAGAAGAGAAGATGATCTGGCACTCCAGGAACCTTTCTCTCTTCCCTCACAACAGACTTGTGCTAAAATGTCAAGTGTCACTAATCTCAGTGTCGCTTTATAAGTAAAACTGCTTGAATGGAGTGTTGTGCACTTGAATGTGTGGAGACTTTAGTTTACTGTGGTAAACTAAAAAAAAAAAAAAAACAAAAAACCCACTAAGCTGTGGTTTACTGTACAGGTAGTACTTGAACTAGCAAAATGTTCCACAGCTACTCAGAGGCTGAAGAGTGGCCGTAGCAAATATCAGTGGTGTCTCCAGAGCTGAATAACCAACATGAGTTTGTGATCTGTCTGGCTAATGATGAGAGCAGAGGCCTGATTTTTTTTGTTCCTTATAAAGATTAAAAGTAACTGGCAGTGTATTTTGAGATGTCACTGGAGAAAAGAAAAGAAAGGGAAAGAAAGGAAAAGCAAATAAAGGCTTTTTACTGCAAAGTACTGTAATGTCAACTGAAGTTTGTATCACCCAGATGCATTTACATTTTGCTGTGAGTCACGTTGCATTATTTTCTTTTGCAATATGATGCATTTACTCTTGATGGGCAGTAAATGTCATAGTTTATAGCCAACTGATTTGACCTTTTGATTGCTGTTTCACAAAGATTATTTTCATATATTTTTCCTTTAGATCACTTTGAGTAAAACAATTGATGAAGTTATGTAGAAAGATACTCTGATAATAGAGAAAATGGTTATGAAATATATACAAAACTAATTGGATCACAATTCTCAAGATTCAGAGATGAGGCAACCATCTCTTCTATTAGACTTGGCTTCTTTTTTCACTTACAAAGTTCTTCCAAGAAATAGAAGAGGAATGTGGCCATATATCCAGTGTTTCTGGACCTTTGACACCCTGGCCAGAATGAGAACTGATGTCCAGACCAGCTGACCTATATACATGCAGATTAATTGCATGATAAAAGCATTGCAGATCCAGCATGGCCAAACTATTGCAGTCACTACAATATGCACAACATGTTCTAGGTATGTTGAATACTTTGCGTTCCCAGTTTGACCCCTCAGCCCACATGCTGGTACTTCCATCTAAGTTTTCTGGGGTGAGTAGAGATGTTCAGAGGTTATGTTTCTCGAAATGTCTCTGAATAGTGTTTTAGGATCAAACTGTGATAGTACCACAGCGCTCATTGGTATATGTTACCCTTCTCTCCTGGTTTCCTGCTAGCCATTTTTTTTTTACCTTCTTAGAAGAGTCTCCTTTCTGCTGTTAGCCCATCTCACTACCAGTTGGGTCTTTGCAGATCTCTGGTCAGGTTTACATAGTGTGCTGTTAATAAATTCGCTACCCTTCTGGGTTGCAGCACTCATAGATCAACCAATAGCAGACACTGCCAGATCTGCTGGATGCTTTGAAGCTATGAAGGAAAGAATTCAGCTGAGCTAAGACCTGCAAGTTGCAAGGAAAGAATGATTGCTCTGTCTTGGAGAAAGAGTCATGGAAGTTACAGGTAGCCACAGGGATATACTGATGTGGTATATAGGGCTGGACTGGAAGAAACTTTCTTCTACAACATGATAATTTGGATCCCAGTTGGATCTTGTAGTTTTCTTGGTCAAATGCAAACTGCCCCCAGACTGATATCTTTTTGAGCTGAATTAATAACAAAAAATAGATTTTATCTTTTTTTATGACAGTGTGCTGTACCAAATCCCAAACATTTACTGCACTTTAATTCTGTGTGCTGAGGAATAATGCAAAATAAAGCTGTGCTGCTTGCAGCTTTCAGCAGTACCATGAGCCATAAAATCTAATTTTAAGCATTAAAATTGATTATTTCAACTTCAATAGTTCCTCCACTCTTCTGTTTTATCTCCCTTTTCTGCTTCGATTACAAGTTGCTTGTCTGAGTGGAACATTTTGGTGGCAGGTGTGTATTTTATATACATGTTTCTGGGGGGACAGAAAGAGTGAATGCTGCCATAGCCTATCAGTTGGAAGGGAAAATTTAGAAAACCTAGTGCAGGGGGAAAATTAGGAATTCTGAACATGCACACTCAGCACATGGATTAAATCTTTCCTCAACTGCCTTCTCTCCTCTCATGTCCTGGTTAGCTTTAGTGCTGAGGGTTGCCGTATCCAGATTTAATTCTCCTGAAAGATGAGCTTGTCCAGAAGATGCACATAGTAAATAAAAACTGTGGCCTTTAATCTTCCTGTGTGATCTTTGAATGGTGAGAATGTGCTGTAACATTTCTGCACTGTAACAGAAAAAACAATTTGGCAATAGTTGTTGCTGATTCTTAATTCTCAGGGAATATTTGCTGTAGATGTTTTGAAGAAATACTACTTATTTTATGACCAAAATACTAGCTTCCAATCTTTTTTTTCCATCTGCTGAAACAGTTAACAACAATATAAAAGATGTAATATGTTCTACTTTCAAACTTGCTCCTGTGAAAGATTTTGTTTATTTAAGTCTGGGTTTCTCTTTGGTTCAAGAAACATATTGATTAATCGAGTTCTAAAGGTGTGGATTTGTTGTTCTATAATGCTATTAAATTAATTGCACACAGTATCTTTGGCTATACTCTTGTGTTCACTTCCTCAATTAAGAAATGTTGTTCAAAAAGTAAATGCAGTGAAAGATACTGAGAGTATCTTCTAAGAAGAATATCATAATAATGGTTTACTTCATGTATGAATGCTGGATGACGGTCACATTTTTCCCCTGTATTGGTAGAGACCATACTTTATGCAGCTTTTCCTAGCTGTATGTCCCATTAGATCTTCATTTTCATAAAGGAAGGCTATTTTAAATTGTTCTTTGTGTCTGCTTGTGTAGCATATGTGTCAGTGATGAAGTGATCTCTTTCTTCTGGCCAAGTACAGTGCTGGCCTCAAATTTTGCTGCATAAGCAGGGTGTAATGTGCCTTTCAGTAGTAGTGCTCAACTGTGCTCAGGATCGTGGGATGTGGAATGGATACAACTCTACACAATTCTTCCCTGATAGACCTCATGGTTGCATTAAACTCTAATCAAAGCAAATTTTCCCTTAAACATTTTATAGAGGTCTTTACCATTTTCATCCAAGAAGCCCTTATAAAAAATCTATGCCCTTAGGAAGACACCAATTTGCTGCAGTTTTTGTTTTCCTTTCACCTGTGTTGTAGCTAGGTGAAATGCAGAACTGAGCATAATTCTCATCCTTTCCTTTAAAGGATGAGAGTTAAGGTATCATAATCATCTCATTAGGGTAAGGAACTACGGAGCCATTCATCGCTATGATCTGCCCCACTGCCAGGCCAAAACTCTTGAACAGAGTCAGTGTATGAAGTGAGCAGCCACTGTTCCCTCTGGACACATGAACAGTCAATGTGAGGGAAGTACTTTTGCTGCAGTGTCACCTCTAATGATGTCTCCCTGTTGCTTTATTCAATTCCTCCCCAGTGAAGAGCAGGAGAACACTTTGTGTGACTGTGGAGTGCTGGAGAGGCAGTGGGAGACTAGTACTAAACCTGGCCTCAACCATATTGAAAAAGTGGCTTGGCAAAAGACAACAGCTTCCTCTCCACCTCTCTTTCCTATCTATAGACAAAATTAGAAGTGCCGTGAGAGATATTAAAAGAGAAGCTGCCCAGCACAGGTGAGTTCCAAAATACAGGATTTGGTACTTGAACACTTGACTTTCCAAACTGAGTATTGGTGCAGCTTCTCCTTGAATTCTCCATTCAGTTCTGGGCCCCACAATTTAAGGAGGATGTGAAGGTCCTTGAATGCATCGAGAAGTGTACTTCAAGGCTGAAAGGGCTGGAAGGCATGTCCTGTGAGCAGATGCTGAGGGCTTTGGGCTTGTCTAGTTCAGAGCAAAGAAGACTGAGAGGAAACGTTGTCGCTTTCTGATGCTTCCCAAGGAAGGCAAGTGATTAGGGAAGTGCTGATCTCTTCCCTGTGGAACAAAAGTGTTAAGATGCATGGGAATGGTTCAAAAATGCACCAGAGTAGGTTTAGACTGGACATTTGGAAGCATTTCTTCACTAAGCAGGCATTCATCTCTAGGGAACAGCTTCTCTAGAGATGCTCGATGTCCCAACCTTTTGTGTGTGGTGGTTTAGGAAGCATTTGGAGAATGCCCTTAACAACATGGTTTAATTTCTGGTCAGGCCTGAGCTGGTCAGGCAGTTGGACCAGGATGATCATTCTACATTCCTTACAAGTGAAATAGTCTATTAAAATTTTTGTTTCTGATACATTTGTTTTTCTGTTTCAGCCAAGGAAATACTTAGTCCCCAAAGCAAATTCACAGCCTGATACACTGCAATGTCAGAGATTCACTTCTCTAGTCATAATTTCACTGGTGAGGTGACAAATTTGTTTCTGCCAGAGGATACACTCAGGCATAGTCCAAATTACTACAGTATTTCCAGAAAGCACAGGCTGATTTTTTTTTTTCCATCTGCACTTACTTGGCAGGTTTTTTCCTCCCATGTGCAAACACTGTCAAGGTGATCCACAGTTTGCTTTAAATTGTGTTGCATGTGGGCTTGGTGTGAGTCCAAATAGAGGCTGATGTAAATGTGTTGGCACATTTCTCCAGTGGGTTCTGAAACCAGACTTGTTCTCCAGTACCTATGGTTTCTTTTCCTGCATTACCAGTTTTCATCTTCAGAAATTCATTCTTAATGCATACCTTGTTTAATTTTATAAACCTTGCCCTGTCTCCTTTACCCTGCCTGTCCTGATGATGTTAAAAGAAGGCTCAAGATTATAAGGCAGCTCTGAATAAAAGTATAGTTTTTCCTTCCCCTGTGTTTCCTGACACTGCAGGAAACTGGTGGAGAGGACTGGCTGCCCGAGAGAAGTGCTTTTGCTTTGCCTTTTACTTACAATGGTTTATTGCCATCTCCTGCTAAAACTTACGTCTGGAAAGTCGAGAGATGCGATTAGCTTATTTAAGCTTTACCAGGCTTTAAAACATCACTTTTGAAAGCTGTGTGGCTACCAGTTTTTAGTGATTTCTCAAGGCAATTCCCTCTGCTAGAACCCGGTTCTCCCTGCTTTTCTTAGCAACGGTTCCCGTCTCTTTGCCTTTCGCAGCCCGAGAAGGCGCTCCCTCGGATAAGCCGAGGAAGCAGGGGGGCACTGGAAGGGATGCTGCCGGCAGGCTCGATCGATGCTTTTTCCCGGGAGGCCGTATACTTTTGGGGAATAGGAGAAGCAGAACTCCCTCCTTGGGAACGCGTGGGCCTGCACTGATCTCCCCGCTCCGGGAGAACTTGGCGTTTCCCACGGCTCTTCCACGTTATTTTCGGGCCAGTGGCGCTCGGCTGCCAAGCTGCGGGCGCCCCGCGGCTTTCCCGTGCGCGGAAAGCACTCGGTGCCCGCTTCCGCTGCCCGTCCTCCTGCACCCGAGCGGGGTCGGGAGGGCTTGCGGACAGCGTGGGGGCTTCCCATCTCCGCTGAGCCGGGCGTGCTCCGGGGTATACCGCGGGGCGAACCTCGAAACACGGGGACGGCGGGATGGGGGACACCGACAGCCGCGACGCAGACACTGGGGATGGCATGGGGACTCACCGGGGCGGGGAGGGGACGCGGATAGGAGGGGAGACACGCTGGGGGCGGCGCGGGGGGGA
>VWYP01009353.1:460944-513709 GCA_013400435.1 Pycnonotus jocosus
CCGCCTGGCGCGCCCCTTCGCCGCCGTGGCCGCCCTGGCCACCCTGCAGTCCACCCTCACCCTGTGGTCGCTGCGCGGCCTCAGCCTCCCCATGTACGTCGTCTTCAAGCGCTGCCTGCCCCTCGTCACCCTGGTCACCGGCGCCCTGGTGCTCCGCGACGGCATGCCCTCGCCCGGCGTCCTCATCGCCGTCCTCATCACCACCTGCGGCGCCGCGCTGGCCGGTGAGCGCGACCGCGACCGCGACCGCACCGAGGGGACGGGACGGGACGGGGCGGGACGGGACGGGACGGATCGCTACGGTCCTAGCGGTAGCCACTCCACCTGGGCTTCGGGCGCGGGCCAGGGAGGGCAGCGCCCGCCCGCGGAGAAAGACGCGGGGATAGGGGGACGTGCAGTCCTGGGGGACAGCGGCGGCGCCACGAAGGCAGATGCAGCCTCACGGGCGGGCAGGTGCAGCCTTCAGGGGTGGGTGCAGCCTCGCTCTGTTTGGTACATTCTTGCAGGGCTCGGTACAACCTTTTGGAGATAGGTGCATCCTTATGGGGGTCGGTGTAAACCTGTGGGAGTAGGTGCAACCTTATTGCAACCCTACTAGGGAACGTGCAACCTTATGGAGGGAAGTGAATTCTTATGGAGGGTAGTTGTAATGTTCTGGGACCAGCTGCAAGCCCATGGGACAACTGCAGCCCTGCTGGGGCAAGTGGAATCTTATAAAAGAAGGTGCAAGCTTAGGGGTCAGCTACAGCCCTCTGGGGGCAGGAGGACCCGTGTTGCTTTCCAGCCGAGGTGCAGGTGGGGTGGGAGGCAAAGTGGCCCGACAGCACTCCTGGACTGGGGGCTGCCTCAGACAACAGAGCACATGCACAGTGTGTAATTTAATCTGCAAAGAGGCTGACAGGGGGCTCGGGAGGGAGGCTGTTGCTTCAGGGATCCCACTGTGTGGTTCCAGCTACAAATCTTCCACAGTGTCTTCACAAAAGGGAGAAGGCAATTTGATTTCGGCTGTGGGATTTAGAGGGGGATGAAAAACATTCAATATATTTGCAGCTTAAAAAAATGGATGAGATTTGTTGGGAGGCAAGACTTGGGACAAGTATGACAAATCCTAGAGGTTATGGAAAGTGCAATGATGCGTATTTCCTAAATATCCCTCTAGTCCAAAACAGTGCTCTCTTTCTGTCTCGCATGCAATACCTATGCTTATTTCTCTCTGTGACTCTTGTGACAGGAGCTGGTGACCTGACTGGGGATGCTATGGGCTATGTGACAGGCGTGCTGGCCGTGCTGATACACGCTGCCTACCTGGTGCTCATTCAGAAAACCAGTGTAGATAGTGAATATGGACCCCTGACAGCTCAGTATGCCATCGCTGTTTCGGCCACCCCTTTCCTCATCATCTGCTCCTTTGCCAGCATGGATTCCATCAATGTCTGGTCCTTCCCAGGGTGGAAGGACCCTGCCATGGTATGCATCTTTATTGCTTGTGTCCTGATTAGCTGTGCCATGAACTTTACCACCCTTCACTGCACTTACATTAACTCGGCTGTGACCACCAGCTTTGTAGGGGTGGTGAAGAGCATAGCCACCATCACGGTAGGCATGGTGGCATTCAATGATGTGGAGCCCACAAAGTTGTTTATAGCTGGTGTTGTGGTCAACACCTTGGGGTCTGTCATTTACTGCGTGGCCAAGTATGTTGAGACCAAGCGGCAGAGCAACTATGAGGACCTGGAGAAAGAAGCTAGAGAAGAGGAGGGGAAAAGCCAGGCTGGAGACCAAGCTCTGTTTGCCATGGAGACAATTTCCCAGGGGAAGGGGGCTGAGGAAGCAGTGGTGGAAGGATCATCCACAGGGCAAAGACAGAGTGGAGAGGAAGAGAAAGACGTCACTGAGAAATCAGCCAAGGCACTTTTGGTTCAGGGAAAATCCACCATCACACAAGAAGTGAACAGAAGCTCGCTGAAAGAAGCCTATCTTGGAGTGTGGAGGTTGGTGAGGGGTGCTAATTATATAAAGAAGGATTATTTGATAGAAAATGAAGAGCTACCACACCCTTAAAAAGCAGATTTGAAAACCTACTGCTTGAGGACAGATACCTGGTTTTCTGTACAGGGGGAAGGCAGAGCATACATTTCCACATCAATGCTTACAAATCCAAATAATTCAGGATGACTTTACCTCATTGTCAAAAAGCAAAAGGTCATAGTTTTCTCATGCTTTGGGCTTGCTTTCAGCTGCTTTCAATATGTCACTTTAGACCCACCTCAGCTAAGGTGCTGACACTCTGCTGCAGACACAGAGAGAGCTGGGTAATTGGAGGTCACGGGGTGCTTGCCTGGCAGCCAGGAATATGAGGGACATCAGTGCCATTGAGATGCTTGGCAGTGCCAGTGACACAGCAGTGGCCTATACCTTAGATTGTGTCTGGAGCCTAGTGATTTTAACACGTTTGGAGACTGTCAATGTGCTTGTGTATCTGTGTCCATCCAATTATAGGTACTCTACATAACTAATTCCTACAATATAAGCTTGTATTAACTGTACTTTTTGTGCTCCTCTGTGTCACTACAATTGCAACAGAGCTAGAGGTCGTGCCACTTCAGTTATACTAGTGTAAAATCATGCTCTTATCTGATGAATTGAAGCCCTCCAGGCCGAGCCTTGGACCTGGTTTACCTTGAGTGCTTTGTGTCTTCAGTAGAAATACTTCAGTCTTATGGTGGTGTACATGAAAGCAGAGCCAGATTTGAGCTTCTGAGAAGCTTTGATTAGCAAAAGAAGGATGTTTATCTATGAGCTTTAACTACACGTAGCATTTGAAATATTAGCTTGACTCAAATAAAAGAGTTTGGAAATGTTGGCATGTATTGACTGGCTTTGGGAGGGCTATAAAAATTTAGGGAGAAAGTGCGTGCCTTGTACCCTGAAATTGGATGAATCAGATCCTGGACTGGAACCCAGGTGTCCTCTCCATTCATTCTCTTATAAGCAGATGCTGAGAGCAGAGCTGGGGTCACCAACTCTGACGTTCCCAGGGGTGCTTTTGCAGGACAGTTCTGCTACACCCTGGCCATGTGCTGGTACATGGCTTTGTGTGTATCCACCCTCACTGTCTCTGTGCTGTGCCTCCAGTGGGGCAAAGTGCGGGCAGGCAGCAGGAGCTGCCCGCTGCTCCGGCAGATCCCACGGCCGAGTGCTTGGGGAGCGGGATGCTCAGTGTGTTCGGCACAAGGAGGACATCCATAGCTTTGATAGAAGCAGCTCCTCAGTGCCCAGACTGTCCCTGTCCCCATGGGCTGCGAGGGGCAGAGCTGTCTCTCCCCTTGGACACTCAAGAGCTCTTGTGGGAAGTGGGAAACAGGCACTCCAACGAAGTCTCTGCTGAGTATGTTAGGATTTTTTCCCACATCTGTTTAACTGGAGAGACTGTGGAAACAAATGTTTGAGTGTTTCTTTGCCTGAAGATATCCTTTTGGTAGGTGGGAGTACTTGGGTGGAACCTTTACTCAGGCTAGACAGAGAAAAGGTTTGACTGTGAGTATTTCTCACCCCAAAAGGGTGCTGCAGCCACCTTGAAAACAGACTGAAACAAGTTGTTATCATTTTCTGAAAAAATGAACCAGGTTTGTTGTTGTTGTTGTTTTTAATATTGTTATTGTTGTTATTAATAATTATTTATTATTATCTATTAAGCCACTGAACTGAAAATCAATTATTCCCACAGCCCTAATTAAGCAGTGCCTAGCCCAGTGCTCTCTCCAGCCGAGCAGGCAGCATTAGTCTCACAGCGTGTTCAGTCTGAAGTGAGCCATTTGCCCAGCAGGGAATATTTGCAAAACTGCTCTCTGGGGGAGCTTTAGGTTCTTGTCAATAAATGCAGGCAGAAAACACCAGGTGCCATGGCAGTGTGTTTTCGGAATGATTGCAGAAGTTGGCTGACCTGGCATCACCCATGAATTTTGAAAGAGGTGGCTAAAGGGACATGTATGCTAAAAGCCTGTAGCTGCTGAGCTGGGGGACAGAGCATGGAGCTCTGTACATCGTGTTATGTATAGTTTAAGAGGTACTGGCTGTATGCCAAAATACGTTTACCTTCTGTTCAAGCTCCATATGGGATCTTTTCAATAAAAGTACTATTTATTGTTTCTTGGCTAATATAATAGGGCTTTTGTTAGTTTTTCAAATGCATCCTAGACTAAAGAAGTTTGTGCCTATGACTTGTAGTTGCTGTATTACTGAACTCATTGCAATATTGAGCTGCATTGTAATCATACAGGTGGCTGGAGAGAAACCCACAATTCTGATCTGTCCTCACTGTGCTCAGTGTTTTCTGTCCACAGAAAATGTGGGTCTTCTTAACACCTGGATGTCAGTCTTAGACCCTATAGTGCACATACCGTGTTTGACACGTGCTGTAGGAAGGTCTCCCACTGGACTCTTGTTTCGGGACCTTTTCCTGGAGGAGTCATTAAATGTTTTGCCACTTACTGTTGTTAAATTATTAGTATAGATCTGTGGAAATTCAAACAGTTTTGACTATTAAAAAAGCTGCTGTTACAATGTTGTACATTTGCATGTATAGTCGAAATGTGATTATATTGTATTCTGTTTTTACCTGTAAATTCCCTAAATTAAAATGGGAATTTGGCAAATGCAGTCCAGTTTTTCAGTAACAGACACTGTCGCACAATACAATAAAAATACTGCCTCGTGCTGAGGTATTTTAATATTGTCAGCAGAAGACGGTAGAATGAGATGTGGGAATAAAATGCACTGCTTTCCAAAGGCCTTCTGGTTTTCTTATTGTTGCTACTTCAGGGTGCTCATTTTTGCTTCATTTATAGTTATTCTTGTGCCTTTATACCATCCAAGTTTCCTCAGCATGTGACCACATACTATTAATACTGTCATGGACAGAGGGACTAAGGACAGACAAAGAAACACAGGATTCTGAAGGGCTGGGACCTCAGCATAACTCAAAATTTCTGTGCTTCTCAGTAGTGATTTTTTTGGTTACACATTTAAGATGAATTAATGTCACTGGGGTAACTGTTACAACTCCAGAATTAATAAAAGTAAGATGACGCTCATTATTAATATTTCTATTATAAAATGACTGCATTATTAAAAGATGTAATATTAATTTCATTTTACAATATTAAGTATTTGTATTACTATCTATGTCACATGACAGTGCTAGGAGATGACTTAAGCATTAATTTTTACCTGTTTGCTTTGGATGAAAGGTACATAATATGCCCATGGCTGAAACTGAGTTGTGCCAGACCAGGCTGTGATCAGTGATTATTGCTGAATTCATCTTAGAGCTCCACACTAATGTGCCTGCAGGTTGATTTAGAGAAGGAAACCATCCTTGTTGTCAGATAATAAATGAACCTGATGCTCAATGATGGCTTTGAGAATAAACAGGAATTTCAGTGTCAACACATCCTTGAGTAACACCTGCTGTGGCACTCCTAGACGTGCACGTACACAAATACGCATGCAACAGGAGAACAAAAGCCAGACTGGCTATCTTTTTTGAAATGCATTCTTCTCTCTAAGAAATTAAAGAGACAACAGGTTTTTTTGAGGCAGGTACAGTTAAAATTTCTAAGGAAAAATTAAAAATTTGCATGCATCACTAATCTTGTGTTTGCCATCACTTCCGCAGGGAAAATATGCAGCAGCCTACAAAGAACCGTCTGAGAATGAAAGAAATTTTACAGTTTACTAATCAACCTTCCAGACCTTTGCATATGTCCAAGGATAGTTTACTGCCAATGTTTAATAGCCTCTTGTAATTCTGTTTGCTGCAAAAATGCCTGTTTGCTGCAAAGGCTTTAGTGGGCAAAAATCTGCAATCCCTTCAGCTCTGGTCTCTAAATTAATACTTGAGCATTTTGCTGCTTATCATGGTGAAGGGGTAACACCTTAACCCTCTCTGCCTGTGTCCTGTATAATTTCATGTATTGCTTTGAGGTTTCTTCTGTGTTTTTCTAACTGGAGTCTCTAAGTGCAGTAGAGGCAATCAACTCTGCTCTCAATTAGCTGCTGTATTCATGCTTCAGTTGCTTGTTGAAGGTCATCAGGAAGCTTTTCACTTCAACCCCGTTCCTGTCAGGAACTGATGAACATTGCACATGCCCTCTTTTCTCATCCTTTGTTGCTGCTGTGTCTCTCAAATCTTTTTTCCAGTGTCCATCCTGAGAATGTCTGCAAGTGATGGAGGACTTGCCACAGACGCTTCTGCTACCTTTTTTTCCAGAAGGGCAGGGAAGGGATGGACCTGCAGGATCTTGTATGTCCAGATTGCTTCTTTCTACCTTTGTGCATGTTTCTGCCCATCAGCTCCCTGCATCCCAGATCCCTATATAGCTCAGCCCTGGCTGTGTCCCAGCCTCTCGTGGAGCTGTGCCCAGGCTGTGTACCAGTGTCCTGTGGAGCTGGGCTGTGCACGGAACAGGCGCCGGAGTGAGGGCCCTCGCTCTGCCAGACAGCCAGCACTGAAACCCGGCTGTGCCTGTCCCTGTGGGCATTTATTATACACACAGAACCAGGAGAGCTTTTCATAGTGACAACATTTTAAGTAATAAGGCTATAAACTTGCTGTTGAGCCAGACTCAGTTTTTTTAGAGGTCGAGGCTTAAGAAAGCCAGTCACACTTCAGTGCTGGATGTTGTTTAAATAGAAGAGAGGCAGCCTGAGATTAAAACCCAGATAGAAAGCATGAAAACAATGCTTAAAGGGGTAAATAGAATGGGATAAAGATGGATGGGGAAAATATGTGAGCTACAAATTAGGATGGATGGGAAATATGCAATAGTTTGCAGAAAAGAAAAATTTTCTTGCATGAAAAACAAAAGTGACAGCATTGGAAACCAATGGCCAAAGAGTGAGGTGAATTTGCAGTGAATGGACTTGAATTTGGGCTCTGGAAGAGCAATGCACATGAAGGAGAGAGGCAGAGCGAATAAGCTGGCTGGGGGAAAGATGGCAGGATCTATTCTTTGGGGTCCTGTGATCTTTTTTTTTACTGGACAGTTGTAAGAAATTTTGCTCTGGGCACATTAATCTTGTTAATAAGTTTGTCTTTTATCAAGTAAAGCAACTTCAGCTCTGCTCTAAATTACAGTACTTTTTTATTAGGTGCTATTGATTCTATTATAAGAAGATCCCAACAATTCTTTAACAGAATTCAGAATTTCTCTGATAAAGAACAATAACTTCTAAAGTCACAGACCATTTCTTACCTGAAGTGGGGATCAAATGAGAGAGAACAATGAGTTGGAACTGGCCATAATAGTAAACCAGTCAGGTTTACCAGCTGCTGTAAATAATGGCCAGTGTCATCAGTAGATAAAAACAGCTAACGGCGGAGGTGTATATCACATTAACTCTTCATGTCTTGAATTGTCTTAATTCTGTTAAGTGCATTTTTTGTCTTCAGAGTATCACTGCCAATTTGTCCTTATGGTTAGTCTAATTCCAAACAATGTACACATAGTTAAAAGGTAGAGCGTGGATTTTCCCTTCTGTTTCCAGAAGCTAACCTGGGATCTGAAAGGCAGAGAGGTTCCTTTTATCAATGCATCTTCTTGAGTGAGTAAACATTCAGGAGCATAGACAAAATGTCCAACAGCATATGTTATTACAAACATACGAAAACCTTATGAAAATATTTCCTTATCACAATTTTACAGGAAAAAAAAATTACATTTCCTTAAGCATTGTGGCCAAGAGGCCACTGAGTCTGATTTTTCATTGAATATCAAAAGGCTGATGCACACAAAAAACACCACAACTGAATGCAGACATTTTTGGCCCTGGGATTTACAATATTCACCAAAAGAAAAGAGACTGGGGAGCATTTGCCTGGCACCATGGAAGAAGTTGCATGACTTAAGGAAATGGGGATGCAGGTCTCTGTGAAGAGCTTCTCTTCAAAGAAGAATCACTGCCAAGCCAGCAGAACATTTCCAGGATTCCTGAGACAGGGTTAGATTTTCAAACTTGCCTTTTTTTTTTTTTTTTTTTTTTTTTTTTTTTTTTTTTTTTTAATTTTTTTTTGGAAAAAAATATTTTTTTTTAAATTTTTTTTTTTTTTTTTTTTTTTTTTTTTTTTTTTTTTTTTGATAATAGCTGCTATGGATAAGCAGATTCATCTCTAATATCTGGTCATGTCCTGGGGTACCTTCTGAGTGCTGAACTCTTCTTGATCGCCTGGATGTTGCAGTGGCTTGATAAAATCAGTACAATTTGATGCATGCTGAATCCAGCCTGTCGTCCACCACAAGCAGCACACTTTATTTTTCTGTCTGGGGAATTGACTTAACAGTGATTAAGTAGGCTTGTATACTCATAAAGGTCTTTTATAGCTGCTCCAAATATTCAATGCCACAGTTCAGGAAAGAAGCTAAACAATAGCTAACTGATATAGAGGATGAAAATGATAGCTAGAGTTGCCTTTTCAATGGAAGATTTTGCAGAAGCATTTTGGGTTATTTGCTCCCCAAGTTTTAGGCTTTTCCCATTATTGTCTACTTCAGTGCCTTTCGTCAAAATCTGCAAATTTTGGTCTTGACAGAGCTCTAGTGTTGGTCTGGAACCATTCTTTACATTTCTTTCTGAAAACTTCACCTCTACCTCTCTCCCTGTCACTGCTGTCACTGCACAGGTAGGGCACAACACCCAGAGTCCTGTGCCTGGCACACACCAGCAGCCAGCAGACAAAAAACGTCAGATGCCACTTTCACAGTCAAAAATAAGGACACAATGTTCTGTACTTGAGTTTCATTACAGATCCACACAGATTCATACTCATCATGAAAAGCACAGTGAGTGAGACCTTCACAGCCAAGAAGGCTTTGCTGCATCTCTGCATTTAAAGTATGGTGTGAAAACAGAGATTATTTTTTAGTGGGGCTCCTCTTTGTGTTTTGCATAGGTCCGACGTGTTGGCACCTAAATTGGCAACCTTTGAAGACTCAGGCTGCGATGTGAACAGCGATTCCTAGGTGGCAACCTAGAGCAGTCACCACAACCCTTCCCACATCAGGAATGCTCTCATTCGCTGCTCTAAAACATTCACGCATTTTGTGCCTTGACCAAGCCTTCATTCAGTGGGACATGAGCCTAAATGAAAGCATTTTGCTACATTAGGGGCTCACCAGTGTCCGGTGTTCCACTTCCCCAAGCCAAGGAGAGTGGTGAAGTGGGTTTTAGGGTTAGTTTCTATCCTGCCAAGAAAAGATCTGTGCTTGAGAAGCTAACACTCAGAATTCCAGCAATGCAAAGCCAAAGAAAGAGCCCCTCTGCCCCAGATCTATTTAGTGACATTGCTGTGGCAATATAGCTGATGGTAAAAGCAGCTGCTGCAGAGAAAGGAGTCTCTGTCGATTTGGCATATTCCGTGGCAGTGCACAGCACCATGGCACCAGGGAAGGGCCACCACCTGCAGGGGCTGTGCTGGCACCCTTGAACACATAGAGCTGTGACTGCAGAGGCTGTTGGGGAGTCACTCTGGACATTAAAGCTGCGTGGGTGAGCGTTTTCCTCTGGAGTCAGGGGTTTGCCCCTTTTCCAAAACTCCTTAGAGGAAGCTGGCACATGCCTACTCAGTCCCTCCCCATGCAGGGTAACAGGTCAGCTCAGCTGCAAAGTGGTATCATGGCAAGGGAAAGAAACAGCCCAAATTTTACCTGTGCAGTGCAGTTAGGCTGTTACCACAGCAAAATTCTTCCTTTATTACTTTTTTTTTTCAAGGCGTAGTTCCCTCTATGCTTCTGAAAGGAAATATGCAAATGCACTAATAGTTTTTATGGAAGAAAAGATTTATTTCAGAAGAGAGTTCCTGCAGGCAGTACAACGCCTGCTGAGCTTGCAAAATCATTCAGTGGAATGGAATGGATTAGGTTGGTGGCTGCCTTATTGTCACTGCCTTCGAAGTGGCTGGGAAAACGAAGATGTAAAGGTAAGGATTGTCATAAAGAACCAGCTCTGTAAAGCAGCTCTGCCACAGCAAACCTTCAAATCCATTTGAGAATGTCAGGGATTTGCCATTATTCTTGAAGCTGACTTGACAAACAATTCTGGCATCTTGACAGCTGAGCCTTAGAATAAAAAATGTCACAAATTCAATCTCCTGCAAGATAAGGAGCAGCCAGCTGATTCCCAGGGTGCAGGCAGTGCTGATCTGCCCCGCTATCGGTGAGCTCTGCTGCAATGGGATATCTAATTTAGGTAAGTGCATTTCCAGCATTAGGGTGCATAAAGTCTGATTGTCAGTGGCTGCCAGTAGAGACACACAGGATCAATTTTGCAGATTCATGCAAAAAGCTGCTCTCATTTTAACCAAAATGCTAAGCTTGAGTAGTAATATAAAAGTATTATAAGGGAAGAAGGAAAGCCAAAGGAAACAAAAAATCTAGAGTCTCACAGACACATTTCTAAAGACTTACAGTGCTGTTACTCTAAATTTTTCAATCAGAATAATGAATAAACATTTGAGTAATAACAAGAAGGACATAAATAATTTGGATTTTTTTTAAATCCAGTGCCACTATCTTACCCAAATGCAGGTTCAGGGAGCCTGTAAGCAGAAGTCACCATGGTCTGAGCCATGGGCATCCCAGTGCATCACAGGACTTTCAAGGCTGGAGAAATCTACTGCATGCAGGGATCTGTGAGGCTGGAACGCATCTGATGCCTTGTTTTGTCTTTGTATACTCAGATGAAATTTAAAACTTCACAAACATTTAATTGGCTTCTTGTTTTCCTTCAGGAGCAAATGTATCCCCACTTTTTTTTTCTTTGTTTTTTTTTTTTTTACCATAGCCTCCAGGTTAATTTAGTGTGCTTTTTTTCCCCTGCTAACTTGCTTTCTTAAAGGTGAAGATTTAGATTAACTACTCCATTCACTTTTGGTCTGTCTGATGTGTGAGATAAAGATTAGATGATCCACCGAAGTTGGCATTTTTGTTACACCAGTTGTGACAGGAGCTGCTGCATTCCAGGGCTGGTGTCTGTGTATCAACAGAGTCCACTAGACTTGGACTACAGTCAGATCTTTCACTGTTGGGATCTTTTCAACTGTAAATAGAATTGCACTCCCTTTGAAATTTTGCCGTCACTCATTTTTGTAAGAGGACACATGAGTATTTGGGGGGTTCATCCATTGATTTTGGACTGTGGGTTAATTCTGTATATTTGGTGAGATCAATGTGCTTCAAAACAAGCAAAGAGCTGGCTAGCGTCTACTACACTGACATGGTCCCATAATGCCAATGAAATTGATTGGCAAAAAGCTGTTTCAAGGACAAATAGGTCTCTCATGATCTATAAGCATCTCTCCTGATCAGGAAATGATGGACATAAAACTGCAGAGTTCTCTACTGTGGCAGCAGAGAGAAGCATAAAAAAGTTCCTGTTAGGGGAGTGTGATTTTAAGTCACAGAGGCTGCTGAGGTGAAAGTCAGGATTTTTGCCTTGTTTGTTACAATTTCCCATATTGTGGAAGAGATCCTTCTGGGAATTGTTGTCTGCCTGCATTTAGGGATGTCAAAAATTGAGAGATTTAACTGACTTTTTTTCTGATTTTTTTCTCTCTTGGTGCTGCATGGTTTGCTGTCATTTTGTCATTAGTTTTCACCCCACTCCCTGTGTCCACAAACACTGTGCTAGGACATACCTGCCTCTTGAGTTCAGATGCAGTCTGCAAATCATGCATCTGCTACTTGGCAAAATTCAGGGGCAGGAATATCCAGTGCAGGAAATGGGGATTGGATTAACTCAGTGGGGACTAAAAGCTTCCTCAATCAGTGCAAGATCCACTTGAGGCAACTGCCCTTCTCCTTCTGACCGCCCGCTGACAGATTCCTCATCTCAGTCACCAGCTTCTTTGTAGCAGCATCTAACATGAGTAATCTTTAGTTTAGATTAAAGTTACATTCTTTTATTCTTCACTGTTCTGCTGGATTGCATACTGTCAAATCTCAGTCTGGTCTTGCACTGCTGACCCTTCCAACCATATTTACACCACAAGTGGTGCAGAATTATCATGACTACTCAGTGCCATCTAGGGCAGACTGGCCTTTTCCATGTTTGGCTTTTACTTTTCTTTGGGTCTCATGTATGACTACTATTCTCATTATATATATTTTTTATTCCAAATTGTATTATCTGAGATAATGGGAGGATTGTTCTGTAGCTCTGGGTTCAAAGCAAAGAGAAATGTTCTTGATGCAGGAAGCATTAGACTGGTGTCACTCGCTGCCAAAGGATGCAGTGGAAGCTGAAACTTTCCCTTATGTCATAGGCACATAGAAGAGAACTCCATACTGCCATGTGCTCCAGGCACTCCATGTATCAGAGGGTTAATAAATATAGAAAACCTCATATAAATCAGGAAGTTCTTTGAGACTGAAATACGTTGAGTCTGGGAAAGTATGCAGAGGATGTTCCATGCAAAACCTCCTGCTCTCATCCCCAGAACCTGCTCACGGTGCTGCTGAGAGTGGGATATCAGGCAAGATAAACCTTTGGTTTGACCCAGAATGGTCATTTGTATGTTTTCTTTAATGCATTCTCTAGGAGAAACATCTGTAAGTTTCATCAAGATACATTCCATCTTCCAAAGTCTTATAAATCCTGTCCTTCAGCAATTTACCTACTCTTTCTTACTCTGCCACCAATCATTATTTTGAAAACTGTGCTTACCCATTGTTTCTTTGGTGCACTCTGTGGCTTGGTTTTTCCCTCTGCTGCACCAAAATACTGACTCAGTATAGTTAGAGGTAAAGAAAGGTTCTTGCAAAGGCCATCGAGTTCCGCTGAAAAAGTTCCCCAGTACTAACTGCCTTTGAGTGTATGACCTGCAGGATTCCCTCACCTTACCTTCTCTGCTATAAGACACCACAGTAATCACAAAGGGACACATCGTATCTGTCATTATTATGGGCAATGTGCACTCTAACTCCTGTTCCTAAGAGTGAGCAACTATTCCCTGTGAATGATGTACATGGGCCTCTCCAGGAGCTATTAGATAATCCCCAGTTTACAAGCACAACACAAAGCTGTGTCAATGGAGAGTCATCAAACCCTCCATTTTACTTCTTCTATCCGTCATTTCTACAAAACTTAAATGAAATTGATCTGGTGTCTTGCTGTGCAACACTAAGAGATGTTTGCAGCTATAGGAGGTAATGGTCTTACAAGTTTTCCCTTTGTTGTATCCACTATTTGCTTTCTGCTTCCACATCCTTTGCAAGCACCAGCTCTTTGCATTGCAGAATGGTAGATGGGTTCCAGGGTGTGACACAAAAAGTACTCTGAAGTTGATAAAAATTAGGATTTGGAGGATTGTATAGCTATATCTTATGTGTGGCAACAGAGGACAGTTTTAAAACAGCAAAATTCTTTAGTAAATCAGGTCAGCCACACTGAGTAGAAGTCTGTAACTGCATCTCTGAAATAATCCCAAGAGTACAATAGTAAAATACTCCTATTGATTGTATATATCTTGATTTCAAGACTCATGCTTGATCTGATTTGAAATTACTAGATTCAATGACAATTTCATTCACATGGCTGGAAGATCTGTTTCAAGCACTAACAACTGAACAGAGGCAGGGCTGAACTCTCCAAAGGCATAAAAAACTCCCAGTGGTACAAATGCTGGGCTTAATTATTCCTCCAGTTGCAGAGCTCTCCACCCCTATATTAAGGTGACCAGCCCCACCCAGGAGTCAGAAGAGTATCTGTGCTGAGTAGCTGAGATGCAGATTGTCCTGAGCTGTGGGTAGATGACAGGGCTGTGAAAAGCAGTGTGGGAGCAGTGATGTGTCGCATCTGTGGCTTGGTCTTAAGAGCTGAATTCTGCCCCCTCTGGCTATGCCAGCCAGCTCAGAGCTCAACATTTGTCTCCTGTGTCTTGAAGAGAACTGAGACAGTCATTATTGTAAATTTCTAACTGCTGCAGTAAGGAGACCAGAGCCCACATGAGAATATGCCAACACATGCTCCTTTGGTGCTGGATTGTTTCAGCAGCTGGAGTACCTGCTCCCACTGTGCCTCTTCATTCTGGTTCCTTTCCTGGAGCTGAGGAACTCACTGGTTCATGTCTTCATCTCTCTGTGTCTGCAGTGCTCACCAAAGAGGGAGGTGATGGGGGAACCTGGCCAGCACCCTGCTGACAATGGTTGGATACACTGATGGAAACTGGAAGTAGGGCTGGAGTGCTATAAGTGGTTGGTGGTCTGATGATAGAAGATCCAGTGACTGTGGGCTTTACACACAGGCAGCAGCTGAGTTTTCTCAGCTCAGTATTTCTGTAAACACCATATCTGTGTGTTTGTGTTTCTCCTTGGGCATGTAGTTTTAACTTTTTCCTAATGCTTTTGTAGTAAAAGTACAAAGATTTAACTTTGTAAAGCAATTGGCACAACACCTAGCAGATTATACCAACTTTATGGAGCTGAAGGTCTCAGGAATAATTCAGTTTTGTGGACTGATAATATTTAGAATTTCCATCCCAGAAGTATCTAGAGGACACAGACAAAAAAATAGGTCCCTAGTGCATTAGGCTCTGCTTATACAAGAGATGGTGTCAGGCTAAAGACTCAGCAATCAAAATACAATGTTGAGTGATCCTCTGCAATGGTATGTGGTACTAGCAGATAAAACTGCATCAAGTGCATAATAGAATTGCTCCCACTTCACAAACCTGTCAGGGCAGATAGATAGCATTGCCTCATCTAATACCAGGTTCCATCTGTGGGTAAATTCTTATTAGTAGAAGACATTATGCAATATTCTTAGCAATTCATAATAACTTGTATCTGAAGAGAGGAAGATGAAGTAATGAAGAGAGATCACAGGTGCAGAAGTGTGATAAAGAAGGTGCAGTGAGTCCTCCTGTAAAGCAACAACCAGAAGTTCTTTTTCTCTGTGCAGAACAGTCCTCCCTGGCCATGGTGTATTGTTTGCAGTGAAAGGCTCAGCCAGCCTATCGCTTGGGTTCATGCTGTCTGGGGTTCTGCAGCAATGAAATGAGCATATATACTGCAGATGGAAAATGGTGCTGGTACTTCCGACAGCTTTTTTTACTCTTTGACAGAGCGGAAAAAACCCCTGCCTCTGACTGTGCACCAAGTAAGAGAGAATAGAGTGTGGGGCTTTTTTAAACACACTTGCTTCAGAGAAAGACTCCTGCTTGTGGAGTTACTGATCACATAGACTTCAGCATCACTCACTTCAGAACATAAGTGGAGTGTGAGTGGTCAACAGCTTTTTCATGTGCTTCTCATTTAGTTAATGGGAGTTTTATAGATTACTCCCACAGGACCAAACAGACAATGAGTCGCTATCTGAAGAAATCTGGTGAATTTCATACTTCAATAAAAAAGATGTTTAATTCATTTCACTAGTAAACATTACTGTAAATCTCTTGTGTTTTGGGGGCTCTCTAGTAACTACATTTGGAAGATTGAGTTTCTGGGGTAACTAAACACAGAAAGAGAACTACAGGATGTAGAGGACTTGGGTATGTTCACATTAGCTATGCAAAAAATTACCAAATGGCAAACTTCGGACTTTAGGCAAATTACCATGGTCACCAAATGAACAAAAGAGCTGAAACAACAGGGTCTTCAGATACACTGCCTTGATTAGCATTTACTATGTTAGCAGGTTGTGGTGGCAGCCCGGCTCTCCAGCTCCTGCACTTTGGCATCCATTGCTCCCCCGAGTCACCTACAGGCCTGCATCCCTCCTCGGGCAGAGGGCTCCACCAGGCAACAGGGAGCCTCAAAACCAGGTACTGCCTTGCCCAAAGCCTTCTGCAGGGCTTTGAAGTTCTTGTTCCTCCTCCACTAGCTGGGTTGTGACACTCCTGGATTGGTCTGCTTTGGGGATTAGTGTACAAGTTACTCTCAATAGCTGCTTATTGTTTTTGGGAAGATTATCAAAGGTTCAGATTGCCTTAGGTGTAGAGACATCTGAGACAGATCTGTGTGACAGCACTGGATTACTTGGATTGATTTACATGGGTGTAGCACCATGTGGACAGAGCTGCACTTCTCCTGAGCTGCCCAGCTCACATGTCTGGCCCCAAAAGCCCTGACGAGGCAGATTTCTGTGCTTCCATCATTTATTTACTCTTTTTTTTTTTTTTTTTTTCTTAACCAGGTACCAGGAATTTACTGTTCCTGATACCAAAGATTGTGCTATGAGACCTAGAGAAGTAGCCACCCAGACACCTATGACCGTATACTTGCTGCTGTCCTTGTCACAGACAATCGTTTCTACAGCAGGGAGCAATGTAGTCTCCAGAAGCAAGTGAAAATGGATGTGAGAAACATATGCTGTAGATGGAGAAGGATGGGATAGTGACCATCAGAAAGTTGCAACAAACAAATCAAGTTTGCCTTCTCCAGAGACTCCCTCTGTGGTCCTCAGTCTGGGGATGTCCATGAGAGAGGAAAAACTCTCGGTGGGGTCAGTCTTAAGGCTTCTATTTCCCAGTCCTTAGAGTCAGAGGATTTGGGAATTTAGAGATTGGAGTTGCAGCCCACATGGAAGGGCTTGCATTTTGTGAGAGGCAGCAGATGGTTGTCTCCTGCCCAGGGAAGCAGCAGTATTCCTCCATCCTGGCTCAGCACAGCAAGTTTGTTTCTTTGTGCCTTGCTGTTGTTGCCGTGTTCTGCAGCAGAGGCAGCTCTCAGCTCTCCCTTTCCCGTCCCAAAGCCAAGAGCATGGCAAAGGCTGTGGTACACTGAACAGCAAGTGGCTCTTCCACTTAATCTAACACATGCTGTAATCTATTGCATTGCAGTACAGTGCTGTGCTCCAACCTCAGATTTTCTTACAGCCTCTACAGCTTTCCCAGTCTCTGATCCTTCCCGAGTGTTTATGTGAAGCCACTTGTGATTTCTCAAACAAAATGTCTCTACAAAACAATAGGCTCCAGCTAATAAAAAAAAAAAAAAAAAAAGTTCTACACTCTAAAAATAAGATGAAATTTTAAAAGGGCTATGAAAAACTGCGTCATTGACTGGCTCCGGATGATCTCCATGAGAGAGAGAACAATATTCAATTTGTCTAAAACCCCAAGTTCTTCTCAAAAGGCTCTATAAAAAATTATTCAGCAATATAATGTAAATTAGAAAGCCACAAGCACAGTTCATACTTGAATGAAATTAATTCACACAGGATACAGCAAATATAGTGTAACCATAGTACCACTCTTATATATTTTTTTATACCACCAAAGCCTTTGTTTCCTTTGAAGATGGGTAATTGTAAGGAATACAGTACTTTTGCCTTCTCATGTAGAATTACTCTCCCCAGTCTCCCTGTGTTGCACTGTGTATTATCTGCAAATGATTAAAGCTGGTTTCCTGTCCCTTTGGGTTTTCAGAGACTGTCACTGTCTCCAATGGGCTGAAGTTGCCTCGCATAACACTCTGTATATGATCATAAAAGCACCTTATTTGTCTTCAAAGAGAAAATCAAGAAGCCTTGACAGATCTCTTGATTATTTTGGTTTCCCTGTAAAAGGGTTTGCTTTTATTTAAATTATTTTAAAAAAGAAAACAAACTCAAAGCAAAATACAGATTTCTGGTATTATTACCCCTGCAGGATTGTTACCAGGTTCACATGGTCATTCTACCTATGGTGTTTCTAGCTGCTAAAATTATATGAATCTCAAGTCATTGATTCAAAGTAAGATCCAGTTGTTTACAGTGACCTGAAAGTGTTCCAGGGAGCTTGGGCAGTACCAGCTTTATCTTTCAGAACACTTGCCCTTCCAGGAACAAACCCCCATTTTCTAGCAGCTCTATGGGAAAAAAAAAAAAAAACCAAACCAAAAAACAAAACCCAAAAACACAAAACAAAAAAAAACCCCACAAAAAAAAAACAAACAAGAAAACCACCCCCAAACACCATAATCTACTTTTCCTGATGCACTAGAACAGAAACTAAGAGAACTGCATTTTGGCTACATGCCTTAGTGCTAGTGCAAGGAAAATTATGTTTCAAATGCATTTGTGGCATCGCTTTGGCAGAAGGAGGAAGCAATCCTTGCAGAAAAGGCATCCTTCTTATCCCTGTGTGTGAGACTTTACTGCTTCCCTGGCTTTGCAGCCTCGTGGTCTGGCACTATTGGCTTCTCATTGTGAGAGTGGCAGGACAGGACATGGAGGGATTGCTGTCAGCATCCATTTTTAAATAAGATGTAACAAAATGTTCCCACTCATTTTGAGGACTCGTGACTCTATGTGACCATGCAGAAAATAAGGAGATGGTCCAAAACTTGCTTGAAACATATTAATTATAGATTACAGCCAAGACTGGGAACTTCATCCATATGTAATGAGAAATCTGAAGAACTGGAAGCAAAATTTGGCTTTGTCTGCCTTATTATTTCATCTGGCTGAAAAGTTTTTGTGTTCAAACAGTATTTTTGGTTCCACAAAAGGGTCATTGTGATTAGCCTCTGAGAGATTTTGTTGACTCTCTGTTCCCTGGTTTAAAAGGATGAACCTGGAACTGCTAAGGATATCTAGGGTTATTTCAGTCTAGTCCTTAGTCCCCTTCACTAATTTACGAAGCTCCAGGTTTGGGCTCTTTACTGCTACTGAAAAGACTTTCAGAGCTTCAACTCTCCAATGATGAGAAAATTTGTTCTCATTTCTAGGTTTTTTTCTTTTCTTCTCTCTCAGTAATTAAATTCTGTTTCCAAATCATGGATAGCAATTTATGGTTTAGCATATCCATGCCCCTGAGACATTGTGTCCACATGCTCATCCTGTCCTATATCATGTTCACTGGTAACAGCTGGAGCTGAAGGTTTCCTAGCATCCTTGGATTAATCCTGAGTTTATGCCTGGTTTTCCAAGTGCTTCTAGCCTCTCAAACTATAATAGTATGGAGGGATTTTCTACATTGTTGTACAACTTTTATTGTGGGACATCTTTGTCTTCTATGCTTCCTATTCCTTTCTAGAAAGGAAAAAAGAACAGCTTGGGGAAAATAATTCTTTAATATCTGGAGGTTTGGGGTGTGTGGAACTGGGTTATTTAAATGGTGAAAAAGATAAATTCAGATTTGGTGACATCTGAGTCTTGGCAGGAGATATATCTCAATTATGTCTCAGACTGAGTAGGATCTAGAAATCATTTTTTTCTTTTAAATCCCCCTAAGGGCTTTATCAATTTCTCTATGCTGAGAATGTCTCATATATACTGACAACTCTGATTTCTCCACAAATTTTATGCTGGCAGCAGTGTCCTCCTACAGGACATCAAGAGGAGGTGTCATTTTCTCCTCTGTAGGTAACATTTACATTTGTGAACGAATTTGATAGCTAGGATTGAGAGCAGAGACAAGTATAACTGACTTTCCATTGCTAACAAGAAAAGACACAATTCCTTCCTCTTGTACTCTTCGAGAGAGGTGGGATGTGTTCCTTCTTGAATTGCTATATAGCCTCAAAAGCTCCTGGTCTGGGGGATATTCAAATTGACATGGATTTGGATCCCTCCTTGGGCAGAGGAACAGGTTAATTTCTGTGACCCATTTTTTGGGTGAATGATCCAACCTTTCAAATATAGTGGTGATACCATCACCACCCAGTGATCCTGCTGGAGAGAAGACTGAGCCTTTCTTGCTGTGAATACCTGCTTTCAAAAGGTATTATTTCAGGGCTCAGGATACTGAGTGTAGCAGCTTCCTGTCTTTTCACTTAGCACAAGATGCTGACACCCTAGAAAGGTGTGAGATTTCCCTCGTCACATTCCTGTTTGGTGGCTTGGCTTGGTGACTTAAGGAGGGCTCTCTGCCTCGAACCCTGGATGCTCTGGCACCCCATGAGACATCTGACTGTCCCTATTCCTCTAGTAACAAATTTGGGCACCAAATCAGAGCCTGGAGTCCACTCTGGGGCTGGTGTCATGAATGAATGTTTTAGGTCACTTTAAGAAGGGACAGGGCAGCGTAGGGGAGGGTGGGGATGCACCAACACAGCAGGTTCCAGCACTTAGGATCTTTCTTGGATTTTGCTTTGCTCTCACTGTTTCTTACAAAATTGAGAAAGATACATTTCAGAAATAATGAAAAAATGGTGAGTATCAACTCCATATGGAACTACTAGAAACATTTCAGGCTACAACTCCACAATCTGGAAAAAGACATGACAACCCTCAGAGAAGAGTCTCATGGGGAGCTTCTGGACAGATAAAGGGAATTACGATACTTGTTCCTTTATGGAGCCTGCCTTTCTATGTGTCCTTCAGCCAGCATTTTGGTGATTACTGTGTGTAAGTTTGGGCAGAGATGGTGGCTTTTAAAAGCTGCCTTTAACCTACTTCCCTTTCCAAAATGTTGCTGATGAGAGAACATTTGTCACAGAATCCTCTCTGTGAAAAGAATAAAGAGAAAAATACCCTCTCTATGGTTTTTTGAGCCTAGACACACTCATGCAATTAAAATACCTGCAACAGGAGTGATGTGGTTTAACCCCCATGTGCTGGGGATACTGAGAGAAACTAAGTCCCACACAACTGCTCACTCACTCCCCCTGCCCCCTCAGTGGGCTGGGCAGGAAAATCAGGGGGGAAAAAAGTAAAAATCCTGGGTTAAGATAGTTTGATAATTGAAACAATGTAAAGCATTATAATAATGATGATAATTATGATAATAATAGTAATAATAATAAGACAAAGAGATACAAATCCCAAGAAACACAATACAGTTGCTCACCACCTACCAGCAAATGATTTGCCCATCCCCAAGCAGCAGTTGGTCCCTTCCAGCCAATTCCCCAGAGTTTTTATACTGGCCATGATGTTCCTTGGGATGGAGTATCCTTTTGGCCAGTTTCCATCTGCTGTCCTGGCCATGGTCCCTCCCAGGTTCCTGTGCACTTCCTTAGTGGCAGTCCATGGAAACTGGGCAGTCCTTGACTTAGAGTAAGCGCTGCTCAGCAACATCAGTGTGTTAGCAGCAGTCTCATCCTGAATCCAAAACACAGCACTATACCAGAACCTAGGAAGAGAATTACCTCTATTCCAGCTGAAATCGGGACAGGGAGGCTATATTTTATTTCACTTGAAGGATGCGCAGCCGGTGCTGTATTTAAGAACTTTTAAAGTGAAGTGTTAAAAATTGCACGAGTGCTCATAACTGAGAAACCCGGGCGAAAGGAATCGCGCCTTTATCTTTTTCTGTCACTTCTGCCTCGCAGAAAAGCCGGGCGCGCCGGGACCACCAGGCGGCGCCAAGGCCCCCCTTAAATTTAGGAAAGGGATAAACAGGGAAAGGATCGGTGCGAACCCCGGGAGAAAAGACACTGTCACTCTTGGGGTACAGAGTGGTCAGTGGCGGGTGTTCTATACAGGCACCGGGGGCTGTGGTTATCTCTGCCCGACAGGGCATCCTAAGCAAAATAAATGTGAATTCTGGGTACATGCTAAAATAACACCATCACTTTTCACAATTCGATTGAGGATTACATTCTCCACACCAAGCACTTTAAGCTAGCAAAAATAAAATTGATTCCTTCTTAAAGAAAGAAATACAAAGGAAACTCCTCATTCTTTCCCACCCGCCTGCAGGAGCTGGGGAAGCACAACACTGCTGGAGCATCAACAGGCCTTTCTGTGTTTCACAGCAGATGTGTGGAGGGGAGAAATGGGTTCCAGAAGTTTGATGGGTTCAGTGCCCCAATCTGCTCCTAAATAACTGGCACACCAAAATACTGAAATGCTAAAAGCTGTCACCCCAGCTAAAAGATTGCCATCAGCCTGGCTTGCAAAACTGTGGGGCTCTAGGACAGAATGTTTACTTGTGGGTTTAGGTAAGTAAGTCCTGCTGGTTTAAAACTCCCTTTGAATGTGCTGGTGGGGAAGGCATTGGGAAACCTGGAGGAAGATTCTCACATAGACAACAACAACAACAACAAAACAAAACAAAAAAACAAAACAAAAAACAAAAACAAAAACAAAAACAAAAAAAAAAGGAAAAGGTTTTCATAATTCTTGTAGTTATGTATGCCAGGTCTCAGAGGTGTTTGGGTTTGGGTTTAGGGTTACAATTAGGGTTGGAAAAAACCACAAAGCCTAGAGCTCCAGAGACACTGCAACTACAAAAAGCATGCCAAGGGGAGCACAGCACTGCCACAATGTTGCTCACTTCACATATTGCTCCTTGGCACCACCCATGTGCCTGGAACCTCAGCCTCAGGAAAAGGCTGCTTTTACTGCTTAGGGTTAGGGTCAAAGTTTACATTAAATATGTTCTTTTGATGTTTTCAGGCTTTACTGCAAAAGCCTAGTAATATGACAGTCACCAAGTCCTTAATATTGCAGATCCTTTGACCCATACCTCTTCATGTGCTTTGTCACCCTTAACAGATTTCCTCATATAAAGCCTCTTTGAGAAGTCCTCAGTGACATGATTTACTTTTGCACCATGGATAGTTTCCTGGCTGAGTCTTTACCAAACTCACAAGCAGATTAGGGAAAAGTATAAAAACTCAGGTGAAGCAAAGCCCATCTTTCAGTCTCTTGGTGTTACCTACTGCAAGTGGACACATTATACTTCCAGTTCTGAATTTACAGAGTGGTTGAGAAAAAAATCTTTCCTTTACTTTCACTTGTCCTGGAATACAAGCCTGTTCTTGTTCTGCTTGTGGCAGTGTGACCAGAGGCCTCTGACTCAGTACTGCAGCCCATCCATCAAGCGCTCATCCTTCAGTGTTCATTCTCCCCTCCTCCATAAAAGATGACTCTTCTCTCTGAATATGAATGTGTTCTCAGTTTCTTGAGTTTCTGCTGGCCTGCCTGCAGATGGATGAACTGCTGGATGAGCAGCTGGGTGCCTGTGTCTGAGGTTTCCCTTCAGCCTGCTAATGAGAGGTTTCCTGTAGAGGAAAATCCCCATGGATGCTGGACACATCATAGATGAAACTACCTAGTAGATTAACCAGCTAATGTTATTTAGTGTGAGACACTGATTTTGATGAATGGAAATCAGGAAAGATTTTAAGCAATCCTTGAAGTTGGATGCAAAATCATGAACTAGCCTTTCCAAAGAGTTCTCATTTGGAAATAAATACAAATGGATGGATGAAAGGGAGTCTGAGCAGTGTATGTGCTCATTTGTGGTTAGTTGCAGGGCCAAGACTGCTCCAGGTTTCTGCAGTAGCCTCAGTAATGTATCACACTCATTCTCCTTCAGAGCAGCCTGTCTGGTTTAGCCTTCTAAAATGATGTTGTTATTATTATTATATTATATATTATAATGCATTTATCTGGGAGACATCCACTTGGTTTATTGTTTTAGATATTGAAATAACAAGTAGATTCCACCCACTGCAAGTTTTTCCTCTGTAGATGTGTTCATTATAGATCAGAAGGTTCATGCTGAATCTTCCATTGTCATTTTTGTTCTTTTTGCATTACTGTCAAGCTGCAGAGGAAAAAAGGTGGATCTAAACTGTGGGTCTGAAACTCTTAAAACCTAGACAAGTAACACAGAAATGGAGTAACTGAGAAAAAAGGTAGTGAACAGCGGAGTTCAGCATAATTCAGAGTAACCAAATTCTCAGTCATCTGCTCTCCTTGAAACTGTGACTGACAAGTATCTGGTTCTCTATTTCCTCTTGCTCTGCTGGCAACACCTTTGAAATATTGAAAAGATAAAGCAGATTTAGTCCATTCATTTAGTGGTTTTAACTTCCTAGTCTGTTTGTGAAGATTTTCATATTCAATGAACAACTTCCTTTGGTAGGCTTCCCTCTTCATGGGAAGACTCAAACATTCTTGGTTTCTCTAAGGCACAAAGGGCCTGGACTCTCACTTGCCTGTGAGAAAGCAAGAGCTTTGGAAAGTTAGGGACTTCTCATCTTGGGGTGTTCATGAACCTGCAGACAAGATCTCAGGTGCTGTCCTGGCCTCACCACACAGCAGGGTGACACATTTCTGCCAAGGAGTTTCCATGGTTTAGAGTATGAATCAATGGATTTCCCCTGTAGCTCCTGGTGTTAGCTGTAAGAAGTTGCAATGTGTCTTGGCAGCCAAAATGCTCCTGCTTCCTTCAGAGAATGAAAACTGCCTGAGGCAGACACTGAGTCCCTGCATGTATTGCACTAGGCAGACCAAAGCTGAGAGAGGATTGGGGAGCTTTCTAAATACTAAACATAGAGCAATAGAGGCAGAAATAGAAAACAGGAAGAAAAAAGATTGGTTTGCCCGAAGCCCTAGTGGAGTGTGTTGCAAGCCTAAGGATTAAATGCTAAATCCCTGTCTTGAATCTGAACTGCTAAGAGTTTTCCATCTCTAACTGAAGATACATGTTGGTATTTCTACTGTGTTTGTTGCCATGAGATTTCTATTTTTAATAGATGATATTTACACTATATATTTCAGATGCTCAGTTTAAGTTTAGTTTCAACCATGTACACTGACTTTGCTACTAGGACTGGAGAGCACACTGGATCATGGAATAATGAGATATCCTTGGTGAGAATGGTTAGGACAAGGTTCCCTCCTAAGTCAGTGTGGGGTCTCATGTGCTCTCTTGCAGAAGAGACAAAAACAAGTAGTAATCAAATCAGACTGAAAGAAATCTTAGCCATCTGCCCTGTGTCATGGTGACCAGAAGTTAGAAGATAAGCAAATTTACAAACCTAGTCTCAATAAAGTTGCTTGGTTTGGTCTTTATTTGTATTTCCCGGGAACTCTGATGGCCTCACTACAGCAGATAGCTTTCAGATAAATGTTAACAAAGTTATGTGGAACAGATCTGCCTTCTTACTAATGAAAAACAGAACAGTAAAAAGGTAGGGAAAACAAGCCACAACTGGTCCATTGACTTAATGGATTTTGATTATTGCTATTTACTGGAATATTTGGCTCATGGTCAGCCATAAGCAAAATGCTAATTTTTAACGGAGCCAGTAGTGACATGATCATTGCACAAGCTACAGAGGATAGGTGGGATGGTTTTGCTTTTACAGGATGGACCTCAAAACAATCATTATTGTGAAGAAACCTAGTAATGAGAGATTCTGCACTGCTGAATGCCACAGAAATATCAGGAAATTATCAATTGTTATAGAGTGTTCCAGGGATTCAGAACAAAATTTTCCATTCCAGTTCAGTTTATTATCTGCATTACATCAAATGTAGCACTCAGCTCCCATCCCTGTGAGAAGATGGAATTTCTGTTTCAAAAGCTCCATTCCTTGGCAGGAGGGTCCAGTGCTCAGTGCAACCACAGGATTTTGGGTGCTGACCACTCTGTTTTTCATACTCCTCAGCCCTGGCAGAAGCTATAGTTTTCTCTCTCACATTTCTCATGTGGCACTGAGAAGAAAGCTGGCAGTTTGGCAACAACTTCTTTTGATTGTCCCACATGCTCAGGTGGCCAGGTTGCACAATGGATCTCCGAGAAGCACTAAAATCTTAGGATTATGCTGAGATTTCCTTTGAGGTTAACTAGGAAATGAAAACTGGTGTTAACCTTAAAAAACTTGAGGAAACAGAGAATGGCACAAGCAACAGGGTAAAACATCTGCTGCAATGTGCTGGTACCACTGCCAGGAGAAGGGGAAAAATAGAGCCTGTAGTATTGAGACCTAAGGCCAGCTGCAATGTAATATTGCACAGCATTCTGCTGTAGGAGAAGGTTGTGCTTAGCTGCTCTCTGTCATTCATCTTGGTCAGTTTATTTCTATTAGTGGCATTGATGCAATCTTGGGAAAAACAGGACGGCTTTCTGCTCCATAAGCATACTCTGCAACTTGAAAATGAAGAGGATTTGAGATGCATGCTTGGGTTGAGCTTGTGTTGCTTATGGAAAGGTTTCTATTAAAGCTAATGGTGTCAGTGAGGTAGAACCGGTCCCTCCTGAGAGACTTGTTTATAAGAAATTTATTAGTTTGCATAATGGAAGCAAGACCCTTTTCTCTTTGCCACGCAGATCAATTGTGTTTAATAACTGGGTAAAAGGTGATGGCCTTGCCACACCCCAGTGTGTTGGACCTGAATGTATCTGCAGAGATGTGGGATTGTTTTGACAAGGGCTGCAAGGCTGAGGAGTTCTGACATCTGTGTTTTTTATGATATAGAAGTACAATTGTCCCAAAAGATAAAATTTGTGATTAAATATTTGTGATTGCAATGAGAAGTTATGGATGTTGCAAATACAGTAAAGACATAAATGAAAGTAAATTAATGTTTAACTAGTGATATAAGGTACACAAAGTTAGCCAACTAGCCATCAAGAGATGAATGCAGTAGATAATTTGGAAAGTTTTTTAGGTTCATGCTCACATTCGTGTATTATAAGCCATGAGATCCAGTTTGCTGACGAACCTTTGCTTCCTTAGCAGTACAGGAACATACAGACCAGTTCACTGCTGGTTCCAGAGGCTCAGCAGAGAGGTTGACATTGCTACAGGTGACATTGCTTCAGGCACTTTCTTACCAGCTGCAATAAAGTCTCTTTGCAAGCAAGAGACTGAGAGAAAGGAGCAGAAGTCAGATTTCCTATCACTACCCCTATTATTCCCTAACAGTATTTTTGCTTACACTACTTACAGAAAGAGATTGAGTGCCAGCTTCAGGCAAAGCCGAAACTTGTAGCTGTGATTAATTTGGAGCCCTTTGCCAAATGCTGTCATTACTGCATGCTGAGGCTGCTAGTAGGTCTGTGCTGGGATGTAGGCACTCCTATTTCCAGTAGGAAACAAATTTCCAGCAAAAAGAAGAGGGTAGAAAGCTCCTGCTGTTGCCCTGGGGTATGCACAGGGCCTCTCTACTCCTCTTTAGAGTCATTAAACTCCTGATTCAGTAGAAGGCAATCTTTAAACAGCTTTCACTATTTTCCTTTGCTCTTTGGCAATATGTGCTGCCTTTCCTGCAACCAACTGCACAGCCTGACATTAATTTTGCTGGCTATCTGTTGACAATTGCTGCCTGTCCCCTTCTGATAACTGCTGCCCTACTGCCAGACTGCTTTTTGGCTACAGATTAAAAATGTGAGCCCTAGGAAAACTGGCTGTAGGAGGAAAGGGAGAATAGCACTGAGCAGCAGAACAGACTGCTACCCATCTTTTCCCACAGCTAAGAAATATGGAGGGGTTTAAAATTTCTGGTTGATCATGAAAGCTCTGTGAAGGTTTCTAAACTTTATATTATATTCTCATATAAGGACATAACACATAGCCTGGGTAAATAACAAACATTTGTTTCCAGCAGTCTTGTGAGCTATGCAAGATCAATCTTGCATGCCAGGGAAAAGTCCACTCCAAGAGTTTTTTTGGATTTATCTTTAAAGCCTATTTAATTGTAAACATTAAATACTTTTTTTAGGATGCATATAATAGGTGACAACTGCTTAAAGAATAAAATGTCTCTGTGACCACATAGGAAAACTTAAGCACATTCAGTTTAGGAGAATTTTTAGAAGGAGGCAAATAGAGCACACTGCCTTTTTAAGCCTAGTGGGAGAAGAGCAAACATGCCTCTAAATCACATTACACAAGTTGAGTCCCTCTGATCCCTGTAGATGTGATGGTGCTTGCATTGCAAAGAGTAAGGGGTAATCTAAAGAACATCACATTCTCAGAGTCAGGGTGAGAAATAGATGTACAGATATATTCTTACAACTCTTTATTTTGCACAGAGAATAATTGAGCACACTCAGAAACACATAAAACCATTTTCCAACAGAGTAGTAGTGAGATAAATTTTATCTTTGAGAGTTTGCAGAGCAGAGGACATTCAGGAGGAGCACTGGGCTGAGTGAAATGGCTTTTCAGAGCTTAAAAGATCAGAAGCCTGGAAGGTGGCACAGGCCGGGGAGGGCATGACTGAGAAACCTGGTGGAGAGGGCCCCATCTCAGCCCAGGAATGAAGTCTGCAAGAGCAGAACCACTTCCCTCAACCCATGCCTTATCTGCACCCAAGAGCAAAGGAGAAGTGTAGAAACAGTCTCACCAACATGCCCTGGGATTTTCCTGTGCTGTTTGGGTTGATGACATTTGCTGTATAAAACAGGAGCCTTTCATTTGGTTCTCACCCTGTGCACTGACAAGATTGACTGTATTTAAAACACTCCAAGTGTTGTTTCTTTATTTTTTTTCTTTAATACTTGAAGACTGTCCTATCTTCCCAAACCATCTACTCCACTGGTCCAGTGTCCTTCTTGGAAGAAAGAAGTGTTACAAAATAAACTAGCACACAAGCCACATCCAGCAAAACAACTTTAATATCAACATTAATGAGGCTGTGGAACAGAATGGGACAGCACAGGGGCAATTTGGAGTTCACTCCACTCAGCACAGCAGAGATCAATGCCATTTTAGGATGGCTGCCTGGCATGACTTGTTACCTTTTCTTCCCTAGAGAGTGGTTTATTTAGATCCTTTTGGCTGTCTTTGCCCTGAAGGCTGGGTTTGTCAGACTTCTGTTCACCTTGTTCGTCTGGACTCTGCTGCTGGGTCACATACTAAACTTTCACCTTAAAATTTAATATTTTTAATTTAAACCAAACTGGAGTTGTGTCTAGCCTTGAACCTCTAACAGCTTGGAGGAACCTGCACTATGGGGATATATTGCTGAGGGGAACTGTGACTTTAGCAGTAACTACATTGCAAATGTCATCTGTGTTTTGTTGTCTCCTGCCCTGCACCCTACACTTACTCTGTGATGGTTTTCAATCCATTTTTGCCTTTCCATGTATCAGTTGCCCTGTCTGTAAAACTGGAATAGCAACTTCTCTTTGTTTATCTTTAACTACTAAAAATGGTTGAAGGGCTTGAAATAAAAACCAAGGCAAAATTAAAATATACCAATGATACATAGGAGGGCTGAAAATGCTTAAATATTTTGATCTCTTTCCATCACACTGGAAGGGTCCGGGTATTTTTCAGTATTTTCCCATTGTTTTCAGTAGAGGGTCTTGCTGAACATTTTGCTCCACCCTCAATGGCATGATCATGAGAATTTAGAAAACCAAAGCAATTTGCTGCCCTGCTGCTGGGCCACACAGCTTGCTGACTTACTTCGGACATCTGGAAGATGTTTTTTCTCAATGGCAGTTTTTGGATGGCAGAGCTGATGATGAGTGTTCATAGCACAGGCTGCTGCTGCTAAAGCCACTACCTGGGTGAATTAAATGAGAATGTTCTGGCACCATGGGAGTCGCTGCAGCAATTTTGGGTGCTAGCATACTGCATTTGCTGAAACTGCTGCCAGAGGTGAGCAGCAGTGCTGGATTTCTACTTGGATGAATAACTCCTTGTAACTTGGACAAGGTTAACAAGGAAGGTGTGAGAGATCTAGGAGGTCACCTTGCAATAATACAGAATTAAGACAATTCCCTTTCTCAGGTTTCTCATCCTGTAGAGACCTTACAGTGTTGTAAAGAGCAGTGGCAAAGAAGTGGCCTTCAGAGCAGGGACAGTGTGACAGAAAAATATTGTCATGCAGGATATTACTCCTCCAGCCAAACAGGCAAAAGCAGAGAGCTGAAGCAGCACTACTGGAATGTGTCTTCCCTCAGCCAGTGAGGGTTTTCAGAGCTGTGTGATGCTAAGGAGCAAGTCCTCTTCTTAAAGCCTAACTTAGGGCAGAAAAATCTGTCTGAGTTGAACTGATTCTGGAGGTATTAGAAAACAGAAGTACTTTTTGTTACTTTTTTTTTCCAGTCAGAGAAAGAAAAGACAGTGAGAAACTCTGGGGCCAGCTTAGTGTCACTGCCAGTGCAAGCTAACAAAATTCTGATGGTTTCTAAGAGGTGGCACTAAACATGAAAATGACTTCCTACACTTACTGCTATGTGCTCCTGGGCTGATCAAGCTTGAAACCTACATGCAAAACCAAGGCAGAAAAATCTTGACATTGTTGTGTCTTCCTTTTAAGGAGAGCTTTGGTATTTTGTATGGACAGTGTAAAATGGCTGAACAGGTTTAAATCTCTGACTTTGCAAGAACGAATCACATCAGATGTAAAAGCTTCAACTGTTCAAAACCACGGTGCTTGGAGTAACCCTTTTGGGTTTTTTAACTTCACTGTAGAGATGAACAAACATTTCTTATTTAAAGAGGAAAAAAAGGGATTAATCAAATTTTAAGATTTGACAATGTATGAACATCACTGTACCACTTACCATATTCCAGGCAAGAGATGTCATCCATTGTTACATTATTGTTGAAGGACAAGAAGCTTGTTTGAAAGACCTACAGGCATTAGAGAGTTTTCACAGGCCTTGGTAAACAGTCAATTGTCCATATTCTAAAATATTCAAACCATGCTGCTCTTCTGTTTTAAATTTCACTTGTTTCACATCCCAATTATTCTATCTAATTAAACCTGGTTTGCAGGTTAGAACATATGGAAGTCATGATTTATTTTTGTTTTGACATGCTTTGATAGATTTGGTTAATCCCAAATTCTGGAATTCACTCCATTTTAGAGAAGACCCAAAGCATAAATTAAAATTTGATTTGAGATCAGCAGAAAGTGAACATATTTCTGTGTATTTGTATTTGTTCAATGTAATTTGAAGCAGTTCCTTGCTCAGGATGTTTCCATATTGTGCAATTTCTAGACCCAGAGAATGTTTCTTGGGGCTTTTGCTGGACCTTCCCTACTTTAGGAAGAGGGACCTTTCCTCTTTAGAAAGAGCTGTGCTAAGTATTAGCCTTAGGTACTCTTTCCAGACCCCACTTCTGGAGCCCTCTTGATCATTTCCCCATCCTTTATGTAGCAGGTGACCTTGCATCATGTCCTAGGGCGTTATCATGGATCCCCCACCTGGCTAACCTCATGCCCACTGGGTGGACACTTTATCTGCAGTCCTCACCACACCAGACATGTCACTCCTACTGCATGTTCCCCTCATGTATTTGGACTTTTCCACCTGGTCATTCTCACTCTGCAGTAGCTTCTCCAGGGCTGCTCTCCATCAGATCACAGGTATCTTGCACTCAACTCTGTTTCAGTCTCTCCTTCAACACCCCTGTCTCTCTGCCTAAGCAGTAGACAGCAAAACCATACTTACAACTATAGGTACTTTTCCAAAACTGTGTGTGCCCACACCTAGCTATCAGTTTCATCACCATTAGATCTCGTTCTGATAGCTAGGTTTCCTGTTTTTCAAGCTCTGAAGTGCATTGCTTTGGCCTTTTATAGTAGCATTTGCCTTTTATCTTCATGACTTACATTGTGAACCGGAGACAGTTTTTCCAGTAGGAGTCACATCAGGCCTGTAAACACAGGTAGAAGTCTGGTTTTATTGCCATAACAATCAAGAAATATACATCCTATTGTCCTCAACAAACTGCTTCTTCATTCTATTCCTCTCCCATATAATTTTCAAAATCAGTGCTTGAGTATAATCTGTAGTCTAGGTGTATGATTCTAGATACATGATCTTGCTTTTGGCTGCATTAAGTCTACTAAATGTGGCTAAGCCAAGTTTAATAAAGTGCAATAAGAGTAGGAACATGTCCGCTCTCTTACTGCCTTCCCTCTAATGTTTTACAAATTTACATGGCAGTATTTTGCTCCTTGCTGACTGGTTTGCTAAAAGTACCATGTCTGATCAGCTTCATTTGATCAACAGAATTAGAAGATGTTAAGGAAAAAATATGTGTAACTTTAAGGGTATTAAAAAGGCCACCAACAATTTACTGGTACTCTACTGATGGAAATATGCACTATTATGTCTGCTTCATCAATTCCAGAACTCGACTAGCTAACTCGAAAAATTCTTTTGCATATGAAAGAAAGTTACTATCTCCATTAACATCTTTTCCACCAGGGCTTTTTCTTTTGCTGTGATCATTTTGAGAGCCCTTTCAAAGTGTATCTTATACATATGAAGGACTGTTTGCATAATCTAGTATCAGTTCTGAAATTAATGCAAATTCTCATCAAAAGGAAGCTACACTAAAAGTGCTGCAAACTTCTATCACAAATATTTTGGTCCAAAAATTAACCACTATTCCTAAGCATAAATTTATGATGAAAATTATTGCAAGAATCTCAGCATATTGTATTTTAATCACAAGTACTGTTAACTAGGAAGGTGATGCCTTTTCGAGTACCAGAGGAAATAAATGCTATAATAAATGCTATACAACCTAATTGTTACTGCAAAGTAAAATAAATTTTAAAACCACCAAAAAGCAAAAAACCAAAACAAAACAGGATAAGATGCAGTGAAAGATTACAACCACAAAAAACCTTCATGAATGAGATTCTATGGATAAATAACCAAGTTTTCAATTTTTAATCAGCAATTACTTGATCATGGTATGTTAAACTTCCTTATAAGTAGTTATCCTTAACCACTGGTGCAAGGCTTGCTCACCTAACAGAAAAAGCACCAACAGACACCAGCAGCTGGCAAATCAGGCCAGGGGAAATACACACCCAAAACAAGGGATGCCATCCTTTTCAAGGAATGTTGGTTGACCTACACCAAAATGTTTACAGGGCTGAACCATCCTTATGTGTCCATATGTATGGACATGCACTGGTGCACACACACTGAACACAAGTGATTGGTCCTGGGGCAGCAGTAACTGGGTAAAATTCAATGGGCTACTGGGAAAATGTAAATAATTGTTTCCTACCTGTGAGTTAGAGGCCCCACATTGCAAAAGAAAATGACAAGATCATGCACAAAGAGGTTAGTTAAGAAATCTCTAGGAAATACTGAGAAAGGGTTTAGATGACTGATTTTTCAGGGAGCAAAAAGATTCACATCTCCCAACTATTTTCTTCTTTTACACTAAGCTATAACTCTCCTCTGTAATCTTCCTGATCAATAAAAGGTGTTTATGTTAAGGTATTAGGTATTAAGCTGGGTGTAACACTGCTGCATGAGCTACACCTTTATCATAAAAGCAGCTGAGGACAATTTTTTACCTCCTGATAAGGAGTCAGTCAGCATATTTTAATGCTGAAATTAAAAAAAAGATTAGAAATATTCTAATGCAATTTCTGGTTTTAAAGTCTATGACTACAATTGAAAAATTCAAAAGATGAACAGTCACAGAGAATGCCGACTCAGACATGCAACAACAATAGCTCAGAGAAAACATTTAGGTAAAGGTCTTTCTTTAAAAAAAAACCCTAACCATGGACTAGTTTGGAAGATACAAATTTAAAAACAGTACAGATTTTTTTTTTTTATTTTTGCTTATCCTGATCAAAACCTAACAAATAATTACTGTGAGGCTTTTTTGGTGTACTGGGAGGGGGAAAAAATCATTAAGTGAAAAAGTGACAAGTTTTGAAAAGGAAAATGCCATCTGCTTTAGTAAATGATTTCTAGAATGTCCTGTGATTTTGCTATCCTAAATATCACATGACATGAAGAAAAAGTGAACTTGCATCAGAAGTGCTGGTGAGGACACCAGGCAATAAAAGCAAGCCCACAGGAACACTTTCTTGGTGTGGCACAGCAAATGTAGAGTATCTGAAGCAGACTCTTCTCTGTGTGTCTGGGGCAGACCCATCCCTCTAAGCTGCTCCTGCCACACTGCCATGGAAGTCATGGGAGAGGAACAGACACTTGCAGGCCATAGTCAGATGCTCTACTGCCTGTGTCTAAGGCTGGCTGAGACATGGACCAGCCAGTACAACTACAGGCATTTCACTGAACCCCTTTGTCCAACCATTTTTCCCATGTTTTTGGTTGGTTTGGTTGGCTTTTTTCCCCTAAAAGTAACTGCTTTCAAATGCTGGTGATTTGTTTTAGCAGGAATTGCAAGGTGGGAGCATCCTCTGTAAAAATATTGATTTAAAAATATTTTTAATTTTTATTTATTTTTTAATTATTTTATTTTTTAAAAAAAGAATATAACTTCACAACAATCATATTTTACAGTAGAGGTTTATGACCGAGGTCAAAATCATTTATATCACATCTGGAAACTGCTATAAATAACATATAATGAATAAATTGTTCAACTGTGATGGTTCCAAAAACTTTGAAACATTAAGACGTGTTTGTTCCCAAGGTTATCGCTCTCTTTGGCAAAATAAACAAGATTTTGCATTTTTGAATATTTTAGAAAATTACTTCTCAGTCTTCCATTTCTACATGAAGTCCCCACTGTTCCTTGAACTGCAGGAGATACATTTCTTGGTCCTCAGATGATTCACCAGATACCTCTTTCTCATAGAGTCTGAGCAAAATTCCTTCTTCGTCGGGATCACGCTTGAATAGTCCTTCACACACCTGATTTTCAGCACTGGACAAAGTAGGAATATACAGTCTTCTACTGTGAGGATCCCAATCAACTAAAATGGTCTGCACACCTTCTTTCTCTGTGAGGTCCCGTGTCATTTTTTCCAGCTGATGATAGGATGTCTGCCCAGACTTTTCAGTATCCAGGTCCATGAAGTCAGTATGAGTTTCACCTGGCAATTCATCTGCTGCATCAACCAACTTCAAATTAAGTTCCTCTGTTTTCTGTCCCAAACAAAAGTCTGCTACCATTATCTCTAGTTGGGGGGAATATGGCTGTCCTGTTTCCATATCAACCAAGTCCCCCAAAGCAATCTGTGGCTCACCCTGTAGCCCCCTGGGAGCAGAAAGCTTCTCTTCTAGTTTCTGACCAGGGCTGAAATCTTCAGCCCTTACATCATGTTCATACTCTACAACCCCTGCATTTTTATCTCTCCAAGTATTCTGTGTTCCAGACTGGCCATGAGATGCCCAGTTTCCAGTTTGGTCCCCTTCCACTAAAGTATCTTCTTTGACTGAAATCTCTTCACGTGAAATATCAAGCAAATATTTTGCTTTCAGCACTTCTTCAGAAGGCAAATCCTTCTCTTCAGTGTCATTGTAAACAGTGTCATAATGAGGACTTTTCCTTTCCGGTAGACAACTGGATTCCTTACAGTCATGCCCGTGAACAGTGATAAGGTTGAGCACTATTTTTTCACTTGGTATGAAAACCTGTTCCCTGTATTTGTCAGTATACTGCCATACCTGGAAAGTAAGAAATATTTTGAGTGAAGTAGAATAAAAATATCATCTTGCTGCTTCTTATACCGTATTTTAAAAATATAATAGGTTAGGCCTTATTAGGAGGTTATTTCACCTTAAGGAAGAAGAACTTTCATCATATAAACATTCATGAATGTCAATATGCTCCCCTTTTTTTATTCTATCTAAAGTAAAACTATATTATGACCAGTTTTAACATCCATTTCTTCCCCTTCCCCATGTTAAAATAATGGTTAGAACAATTCTGTCAAATATGGGTTTTGTTTCCAAACAAGCATAAACTCAAGAATTTGGAGAAATCAGTCTTTGTTCTTGGACCAAAAAATTACCGAATTTATTCCACTCCTTTTAACCAGTGAAGAGAAAATGCAGTCACAACCAGTTCCCATAAGCAGTGTTAGGTAACATGTTAATGTATAACTTACAGAGAATAAAATAATACCAGGCTTCAGAGAAGGAGCTACACATCAGGTTGAAGCACAGTGTAGAGAGCCCGCACTGTGCAGTCTGCCACAGGCTGCTTTTGTGCAAAATCTGTGCAAAATCATCAAATTAAACAATAGGGATCTTTCTGAAATGAGTAAAATTTTTGACAGGAATCAACATTGTGTGGGCACTGGTGGAGTGAACAGGAAAAACAACCAGAAAGTGCATTTCAGTGCTTTCATGCTTGAATGTCAGATTAAGACCACTAATGGATGTACCAAGTAGTCTGAAAGGTCACACAGGTCAGAAGTGCCGGACCAAAACAAATGGTTTATTCCATGTTCCCCCAACCACACAGGGTGCACATGTGGAACAATCTGTATGTTGGGAAATCCAGAGAGCTTCATTAAAATACCAGGTCTATATTAATTTGTTTCCTTAACATTGACTGAATCCAGAGGTGGAGAAACAAAATTGATGGTGATTAAAAATTACCATGATGGTCATTAAAAAGTGCAGTGAACATAAAAAATTCCCAACACTAAAATTACATCTTTATTAGAGTAAAAAACTCCTAGAGTTAGGAGTTTAGTCTGCTACAGAGTGGGAATTTTTCACTAAGTAGCCCTTCACACTCTTCAACTTTAAACAGCTCTGTCCTGTCAGCTCCCCAGGAGACCAAGCTATTTCCTCATATCATGACCTGCATCCCAGGAACAAAACATAAAGAGTAAGACAGAGACAGCCTTTTTACTAGGGCCTGTAGTGACAAGGGACAATAGTTTTGAAATGAAAGAGGGTTCATTTAGACTGAATATAAGCAATAAATTCTTTACTGTGAGTGTGGTGAGACACTGGAATAGGTTTTCCAAGAAGCTTTGTATACCCCATAAGTACAAGTGCTCAAAGTCAGGTTAGATGGAGCTTTAAGCAACCTGATCTAGTGGCAGATGTCCTTGCCCATTTCAGAATTGTTGAACTAGATACCTTTGAAGGTCCCTATCAACCCAAACCACTCTGTTATTCTGCAGTTCTGTAACAAAACCAGCGCTTCCCCAAGTGCAGGAGGTGTTTCTGTGCACACCTGAACACACTGCAGCAGTAGCTGCTCCAATCCTTCTCAGCCCTTCTGAACTCACTGTCCCTCTCACTGTGAAGATTTCTCCTGGCACCTCTGCACTTCTCTAATCTTCTTCAGCAAGATCAGCATGTTGAAACTAACTCCCTTGTATCTCCCATCCCACGGTGTCACGCAGATTGGATTAACATTGAAGTCTTCATTCATTATTATAATTACATGTTTATGGTTGAGCAACTTGCTTAAAGTTACCTGTGAGAAAGTTCTGTTGAGCTCATGAGCTGAAAACAAGTAACATTTCATAGATTTTACCTGTTCTTTCTAAAAATCAATGAACTTTGTAGCACTAAGAAATTTGAGAACTTTTTTTTTGCAAAAAAAGTGTATTTTGGCTGTCTAAATAATAGAATGTGTTTGTTTATATATTTTGGGGTGTTAGGAAATGGTACAGTATTTCAAAGTATTCTTGAAATCCAGGTTAAATTATCTGTATGATGCACGTGTGTTAAATCCTTCACAATCACAATTAAGTGGAAAAATTTGATAATACTAGTAATAGTCCAAGAAAACATCATGGTGTTTCTGTATGGCTTAATTGTCTTCCCTTCTTGTTTCTGACTTCAACAAATCAATAACTTTTGTTCAATTGGCTTTACAGAGTGCTTCATCTTAGATAAATTTATGGAGTTCTGACATCCTGACAGACCTTCCCTAGTGCTCTTCAGACCTTGCTTAAGGCAATGACTCTTCCCAAACCAACAGCTCTGTTCTGACCATTGCAAACGTGGGTTATTACTCTGTTTTTCTTGTATTTAATAACCCTTGATGTGGTTTTCTTCTCTTGATCTCAGTGGCAACTAGAGCTTTTATTTGGAGCTAGCCAAAGTTTCTTCCAAGCCTGCTTGGAACGCTGGAAAACACACTATATATATCTGAGTGCCAAGGTTGGCAGTGACCTCCTGCAACAGAAGACACTTACCAGGTTTGTTGGATGTTTTTGTTCGTGGATGTGAATATACTTGTGCACACAATAGCACGCCACAGAAATAAAAAGGAGAGCCAGCATGGTAGGCATGATATATCCAAATGTGATTGTCACAATCTCATCTTCTGTTTTATCTGTTAATAAAACAAAAGTTTTAATGTATGTAGACAATAATATGCATATTCACCACATTGCATTTTGGATACAGAATGCAAATGTTTTAGGCAAACAAGGAATTTGCAAGAAATGAAAAAAAAATACATATATTTGAGATACAGGACAATTATTACTATTGTCTAAATGATAAATTAAATTCTAAAAACAAGTAACAACATCTCCCTTAGGTTCTCCTGTTGCAAACTTCAGCTTGACCCAGCTCTGCCACTCTCAAACTGCATTCAAGGAGAAAAAACATTCCTCATGCACTAAAATTCAAAGAATGCTGATACTTTTCTTCAGAGGTACTGATGTACCTTCCAGTCAGTCCCAGCTATGCTTTACTAGAGGCAAAGTCTTTTTCATTGATACAAGTGCACAGAGAAGAGAGAAACCATATCACTCTCAAAATAGATACATAAAACCTCACAAATTCAATCACCATGATTTTTTTCTAACTTGCATTTTTATTTTAATTTGCCACCTCACACATACCTTTCAATGTAGTAATGCAATGCTCTTTGGAAAAGCCACTGTCCAAAAGTGGTGTGGTGACATGTATCTGTGCACTGACACAATAAGCTGTTCCAGGTTCTAACCAGGGCACAACCAAGGTGGTGTTGCTGATGGAGAAGAGCCACTGGAAGACATTAAAAAATATTTCCCCCCTCTTTAACTCCTGAGGTACAGAAAGGTCACGAGCACACATTTTCTAGAAAGATTGATACTCTAAGAGCTGCTAGCTACATCCTTTTCTTCCAGATGCAATCAACATTCAAGTTACTTGTTAAGTCACATCCTCCCTGATTGTTTTCTCTTCCAATCAAAGATCCCTGTACCACCACTGAACAATTTAATGCTTCATATGAAGCAGGACCATTGGCCACTACTGGCCCACATTCTTGTGCTGGTGTTGCAACAGAGCTAAAGCATCACTCCAGCCCTGTCCTGACACACAAACCAATGACAGGCACATGGTATGGTTCCACAAAATATTTCAAACTGGGATGTTCTGGAAAAGATAGGAGCCTTAGGGTAACAGGATTTATGTAGACCTTGGAGTCCAAAGTAAAGTAATTGCTATATTTCCTGCACCTTTGTGAAAAAACCCTCAACAAACCAGCCAAACAAAAAACCCCAAACAAGCACAACCAATCAAAACATCAAACCACTTTTGTCTGCTACACACTGGCTAATCTCGGCATTTCAAGAAGCACAGAGCACAGATTTGATAGGAGCAGTTCTGCAGCCTGGTCAAAGCCTACCCGCTTCTTTGTTTTTTTGTTGAGCACAGACACGTTGTACTGCAAGCCAGGATACACTTGAAGCAGAGAGACGGATTCTTCCTCAGGACTTCCCTTCCACTTCTCAGGAGCAGTCAAAATGATCGAAATAGATCTGTCAGTAGAAGACACACTTACCATGGGTGGATCTATTTTAGCTGGAAAAATGAACATGTAAAAAAGCAGTCAAATTCAGCAGAGGCACACTGGTTTGACCAGTTTCATCAAATTGATCATATCACATTTTTCAATGTTTAGGGGAGTCTAAGTAGAGCTTTGAACAATTAATTTGTATTGATAGAAAATTATTTGATCAGACAACTAAGAGGATCTTTACAGTGAGAAAGTGAACACTGACTTGGAATTTTGCCAAGGAATTCTTGGGACTTTACAGGATAAACAACCTTGAAACTCAATTTACTAAAATAGGCTGAGTTACCAGTATGTTCTTAGATTATCTGGCACAGATAAGAAATATTGGGCTCTAGAGTATGCTTACTGATTGGTTTAATAAAGCCTTTTCAAAATCAGAGTTATTTATATTGTGAATGTGCCACAGGTTTTACTTGCCTTGAGTAAGGCTTTACCATAGCATTATAAAGGATTCAGTATATACCAGATTATATACATATATATATATATATATATATCCAAATTCCAATTTTATTATTTCAATTACTTCTGTCAAAAGCAGAGTAAAATAGTAAGTGTGAAACAACTGCAAATAAAAATGTAACTCAATGCTAAAATTAAAATATCATACACTGTGAAGGCACGTGCAGTCTGAGCACACATTAATAATCAAGGCCATTGAACATCTGGCTGTGTGCTTAGCCCTCCTTACTGTCTGTTAGAGGGTTGAATCGTGTGGTCTCCACCCAGTCAGAGCATGTCCCATTGAGGAATGCTTTAACACTTCCATAGTATTGTTCTTCGTAGTCAGAGGTCTCACTGGAGAGGTCACACAATGTTCTGTTTATATTCCTGCATTCTGGCTTTCTAATCCATTTACCAACACCGTATCTATATCAAAAAGAAAGAGAAAGGAGCTGTACAAAAGCTATTTCCATTATATTAGTCACCTCATAATATAATTTTCTCTGCTTTATTATGGCTGATAAAACAGCTTCCGTGTTTAACAGAGATCTGAAATTTCAAGGAATCCCAACTTCAGCTGAGATGAAGCACAAGACTTCCACAAGATTAAATGAAAAATAAATTAGAGTAGGCCCTATCCAGAAGCCAGATGAAACTAACTGGGATGTTAGCAATACCAATCGCTAACAATCTACTGCACAGCTTTGCCTGTGCAGACCAGAGATCTCAACTTCAGTCTCCACAGCTTTAGTTTAAATCCTAAATACATGGTAACAGACAGGATAACTATTTATATGGATACAAAGAGTTCAGTCAGGATAGTCAGTGACTCATCCTCAAGTGTGGACACAGATGATGCTCAGATGATGCCATAATGAATGACAGCAGACTACTCATTCCTGCCTGATGCCTCGTTTTCTAGTTTACAAGAAAGACTCAACTGAAACACAATGAACTTCAAAACCCTTCTAGCTGAAAAAAGGCCATATATCTGCTACCAGCAATGCCTTGGTACTGACCAGCTCTTATACACTGGTAGAACAAAGCAAGATTTCCCTGGAAAATTCCTGTTTGGATTTGCTCCCTCTCCCTAAATTCACATAAAGAATTCCCCCTTTGGCTGCTAATTAGTAAGGGCGTGTGGCAGCTCCTGCCTGACTGCCAGATCACTTACCTGCATTTTCCACCCATCTCAAGGCCTTGCTCTCCTGGGAGGGTAGAGGCACACAAGTGTTTTTGTGTTCAGTGTGAAAGATGGCCATACCTGTGGCTACAGACTCTTCATGGACCAGCTGGTCCTTCAGAGTCAGTGCAGCCAGTGCTCTCTGAACATTTTATCTCCCACACAATAATCCTGGTTTCGGGCAAGGACAGGGGTAACTTCTTGCAGTAGCCATGAGTGGGTGGAGCCTGGAGCTGTGTGAGCATGGCCAAAATACTAATGTTATTCAATACCATCTTTCATCATTGCCAGGAGTATGGGAAATGGACTCTCTCTCCATTCCAAGAAGAAAGGTGATCCTTTCCAGTGCAGGAAGCCTGGCAGATGGAGCAGTGTGGTAACACTGGTCCTGACCAGAGGGAGTGGTTTGGGTGGCATGGCTGCGGTCAGGTCGAGCTCTGCACCCCCTCTTTTGTACATTTTTATCATTAATATTGCTGCTGTCACTGCTCATTGTCTTATCTCATTGCTGTTTCCAGTAAATTGTTCTTATCTCTGTCTGTGATCTTTGCCTTTTTGTGCTTCCAGCTCGAGGTGGAGGGGAAGCGAGTGGCATCATGGTTTTTTTAGCAGAACTACTGAATTGGAGAACACCATTCCTAAACTATGACAATGATTACTGTTCACTCTGTAACTGCTGAGCACTCTCAAGTACAGGAAACTTGCAGAGATCCACATTCATTTTACTATTCTGCAAATGCTTCCAGATTGAGGGAAGTGTAAATATTAGAGGTAAAGATTGGGAGCATTACATAATCTGTGGCAACAGTGCCACATCTGTTTAGAAGCCAAACTTCTATCACTGCCCTTGAGTGCTCTCTCAGCGGGAATAAAGGAAATGGAGTCTGGTTGTCATGAAAATTCCTTGATACCCTACTAAGGTACAGCCCTTGACAATGTAAGGGCCTGATTACAACCACATTACTTGGTTTTGTACAATGCTTGGTAACATTGGTGTATTTTCTCCTAGAGAGGCTTGCTGGATTGGAAGAAATCTGGGGGAATGGGTCTGTCAGGAAAGAGCAATGACATACTGGGTATTATTAATATTGATTGAATCATATATCTCCATATCCATTTAAATATGTACAGAGGATATATACAGACAGATACCAGTCCAGCACAGTTCTTCTTCATCCTTCTCTCTCATTTTAGGAGGAATGCCTCTGAAAGCTTCCATGGTACTGCTTCTAACACTTCTTTCATAGGAAGAACTCGTTATACATTTTTTAACTTGGTGTGAAGTAAACAGTGCCAGAAACAGAAGTTAAAAACCACACTGTTTAAGTCTAGTTCACGCTTCCGTTCTTTCTTTACTTTATATCAGCAATACCTTGCATGAAGCCGGCTTTTCTTTTTTAAATTATTATTTTAAATTCTAGAATAAAAGTCAGCAGGAAATAAAGTAAACAAGCCAACTTACACTGCATACTTCACTCTGTAGAGTACTCCATCACCTGTGCCTTCTGGTGCTGACCAGTGAAGGACATTCTTCATATTTATAGATTCAAAGCGGACATTCCTAGGGTTGGCCAAAGAACAGTACAACTCTCCTGAGAAAGAAAATAAGAAAGGAACAACAAGCACTAAGAATCAGCAAACATATACACTCCCAAAGTAACCAAAAGAGACAGTTATTTTTAAAAAGGCCATAAATTCTACCTTTTTAAGCATTCAAAACACAATGTGGTTGGCTATAGAAAATCTTTTTTTTTCAAGTGTCTCTGCCTAGTGCAGTCTCAAATTCCATCTTTATGAGTGTCGTTTTTCTCTGGCAAAAATGGCTCTGCCACTTATGACAGGCACAGAAATATTCAGGGACTGGAAGCTAAAGCTAGAAAAGCTTGGCCTGAAAGAGATACACATTTTTAAAATTCCAACTGTATTTGAATATCAGAAAAATTTAACACTGAAAATTTTAAAAATATCCTTAATACTTCACTAGAATCTTCCTGTAGCTGACTGGATTTTTAAAAGGCACACCAGGAATTTTTAAAAAAGACGCAGAGAGTCTACTGCAGACACAACTTTAGTATGAAGTATGACTTTACCCTGGAGAATTGGACTGGATGGTCACAACAGCCCCAGTGTCATTTGGCCATCCCTTTTGATTCTCCAGAAAGTCAAAAACAAGCACCTAGTATAAGGTCACACATCTAACTTGCTGTGCATTGCATCAGCTTTTGAAATTAATAAACAGGCAAATTTGGGTATCTTAAGAACGCAATTTCAGATCTTTCTAATAAATGTCATGAAGGTGTCCACATTGCTAAATTGCTTGCAAAACAAAGCCTGTGGGCCCAGGGGAAGAATCTCAAGTTCAAAGCTGTGACTCGAGCCTCAGCTGCTCCTGCCATGCTCTGGGGGGAGCACCCCTGAGACCAGCTCTGAAGTTGCCGCTGCTGGGAAGGAGCTTCCCATTGCATGTAGCCACAAGAACATAATAGGGAAGAGAAAAAGTGACTCTGTGGTTTGTCAGGACTTTTCAAAACCCCTTAATCTCCTCCTCCAAGAATGCAATTCTAGTTCTTGAGATAACAAAGTGAGGCAAAAAAAGGGGGAAATAAAAGATATCAACACCGACAGTGGGATCCTGGTCAAATGAATAGTCCTTGAGCTGTTACTTCTGTAAGCAGACCTTAGGTTATTTTTGTAGTAAATTTCACTATTACTAAAGCAATAGTGTTCATCCTCCTGTATACACAACATGTTCTTGCTTTTGTAAGCAAAAGTCACCACCATTTTCGTGATTAAAGTGCAGACTTCTATCTGTCTTTGAGCCAAAGAGTAAAAGCTTTTTTCTCTTCAATACATTTATTAAAACAATCTCCTTGCAATTCTGTAGAGACCTATTACCTCAAACTGTCTCAGTGCAAACTCTTGGTTTTCCAAGCCTGTGGCTGTTCTGGTATGTGCATGCATCTGTATCTTCAGATCACACCACTGTTTATGGAAGGTATTTCTAATGTTGCTCTCTTATCTCTAGCACTTAGATAGTGTTCACTGGCTTCCATTTTCTAGTCAGAGAACAAGTTTTGTCAGGTATAGTCTTTAGCGCAAGCTTATCTATTTACAAAAAGTAGAAAGTCCCATTTCCTTGACACTTGGATGCAGAAACGTCCCATGACAGTCAGCCTGTAAGAACTCATGGTTGTAGCAACCTAAAAAAAGTTCCAGGATGCCAGGGGATATAAAAGCAGCAAAAGGGATTCTCCAGGAATTTGCCTTATTCTAACACTTGCTTCCAAGTGGGAGATGCACAATCTAGAAAACCAAAGGTTTTCATTTCCCCAGAATAAATGTCCTCTGAAATTGCTTTAAGTGAATGCAAACGTAAAGATGAAGCTGCCCAGGAGAGCTGAGAAAGTTGTTTGCCTGTACCTTTCCACATTTGTCCACCCTTGTTTTAAAACATTTATATTCCTCAAGCGTATTTTAAAGTAGCAAGAGTCATGCATTTGGCTGTTACATTAAAATATTTTTCAACTATTAAAGTGTGAAACTGGCTTTTTGACATTTTTAATTTTATTTTTTTTTAATTTTAATTTCCCTCCTCCCAGTGTAGTTTCTGCTGTGGTAAATGAAGTTTCAAAACAGAAACACTGACTGCAGCAGAGGAGCCAATCTCAGTATGCAGAAGCCACAGACTATCTTTACAAGATCTAAAGCATTACAACATTGCTGGTGTGCTCCCACCTACCCCCAGCTCGGTAAGATTTGGAAGGCAAAGGGACTGAGACCGTTAACTTTCCATGAGATGCAAAAACAGAGATTTGGTTTCTATTTCTGGTTTTGCCCCTTTACCAAAGGGTTCCTGCCCTTACAATAAACTGTGCAAGTTAGTTATAGCACAATTCTGCATGTGTAAAACAAGAATAAAACTACCATACTCCCCTATGTCTTCAGGAAGAGTTAAGAATAAATTTCTTCATGTCTATTTGGTGATCAATAGTATCAGGATGTGTGGAGAATAGATCACACATAGAGCTTGAATGTTCCATGATTATCAGTCAGGAAAGGATTCAAGTATATGCAACAGCTGCATGTTTCAGTCTTTGAATTTGTCTTCAATCTTTCACTTTCTAGTCTTTAAACACATTACATCAAGTTTTATTCTGATTTAATTTTCATTTATCAGGATTAATGGCATGGGTGTCACACAGAGCATTTTCAGTCTGTACTGGTCTAGGAGCAGAAATAAGTCACACGTTGCTTTGCTAGGTTTAGTCTGCCACATTGATTTCTAACAATGGCTGTCATTCACTTTCCAGTACAACTAAGTCACTTCATTTATTTATTACATGGGAAAAAAAATGGAACCCTTATTACTGTCTTTGGAAATGCTGTAAATCAAACCTTGAGTAATATCATTGCTTACATCTTCATGACTGACACCTGGACTGGGAATAATGTAATAACATAGGCTTGCAAATTTCACCACCACAAAGAACAGCCAAGTCCTGATCTTAGAATAAGCTCTAGTGAGACTCTCCAAAACAGACATGACTTAGCCTGAAAACACCTTCGCATGTGAGTGAAAAACCCCATTGACATCAGTGAGATTACTCCCATGAGTAAAGTCTGCATGGCAGGTGCTTCATCCTCTCTTTATGAAATCACCAGCTAGGTTTCTGATCTAGGTTCAAATCTCAGTTCTGGTTATAGCCATATCTATCTATCTACACACATGCACAGACACAAGCATACAGACACAAGGATAAACACACATCGTTTCCATGATACAACCATTGCCCATTCAGTGCATCTGTGTTTTACCTGCTAGGAGGTTCCCCTGCCTGTCTTGGTGACAAACAGCTGTGCTTAACATCAGTGCTGCTGAACAAACATAGCTGCAACTACCCATGTCCTCTGGCTCTAAACAGCATTTTTAGCTTTGCATTTCAGTTGGGTAACCCAGCAGCTGCAAAGCATAAAAATATATAAATACAGAAAAGTTTAGATTATTTTTTCTGTGCAGTGGCAAAAATTTTGGGGTGGGGACAAGGCAGAGGACCCACTGAAAGTTGACCTATTGGTATCCAGGTGCCTCCTGTGTGACCACTGTTGTTTACTGTAGCCCTCAAGTGAAGTGATCATCTGCTGTATTTTACTGTGGCATGGCACAGAGGCGCAAACACCAAATTATCCAATCAAATACAGCAACAAAGAAGATCACAGAATCTTGTAGACAACTGTAAGGTACAATTTAATACAGTGAGTGATGTGGAAAGCATTAAGATAGAAAGATGAGCCTGACTGCAAGCCTTGCTACCCACAGCAGTAAAAGCCAATAACTGGTCCCCCACAGTCATCTCAGAATTCAAAAGAGGAACTGCTTTTCTGACAATGGCAGAGACTTTGGCTTCAATTGTGGTCGTATTTTCTTATACAAAAGTGGCCTTTGGGAACACCTCTGATGGAAGGGAAACCTTCCTGCTGGGTACTGAAATCTGTGGGCACCACCGCAGCTGTGCCTCGGCATTTGCAGCTGCCACTTCAAGGCCATGGATTGAACCCCCACTTACACTCCTCAGAGAGGGGACAGCCTTTCAAACAGGCTGAGTCCCTAATTTATCTTTTCCCACTGGTAGCTTAGAGCCACCAGTAAGCATCAAGCAATTAAGGATCACTCTAGGATACACTGCTTTCTGGCAATGAATGCTCTAAGCCACTGCTTTATCCTTAGTCTTTCAGTTCAACTTTGGGTGGCTTCCACCATATTCCTCTGACATCTTGTTTGCTCCTTCTATATTGTTGCTCTTCATTTTTTGAAGCATTTTTTTTCTCTTTTCTTCCTCCAGCTCACCTATTTTGATTATGTTGCTCTTGTTGAAAAATAGTCCCTCACACTCAGAGCAAATGTCCATTTAGCATCGTGTTCAGTGTCCTTCACAAGCCGAGTGTTGGGGGTGTCATTTCTGGAACATCTTCAGCTGCCAGGCAAGTCAGCACTGGCCATGCAGGAACACAAGGGAGTGCACCAAGTGGTAAACAGGGGGACTGAGCCAAAATTGGAGATAATAAGTTACACAGAGGAAGGGAAACCCAGCAAAGCAAACTTATCACTTATTCATTCATCTCAGGAACTATTTAAGTAAATGAGTAAACTTCTTCAAAATTAGTTATCCTGAAAGCTTTCCTCTGTGCAGATTGCTTTTGACTCGAACTCAGCAGACCGGATAATGAGGAAGAGAAGAAAGAGGAGGAGGAGAGGTACGTAGGATCCATTACAGCCCAGCTGCCTTTGTCCTGGTGGGTTGCTGGAACCCTGGTGCTGCTGAGTATGAAGTCAGGTTAGTGAAACCCTTTGAGTTGAATGGCACTGGTGGGAATGTGGGGAGGAGCACAGAGGTGATTTCCTGTTCAAGTCATAGCAGCACTTGAGAGCTAACCACAAAGCATGCTCTCTGCTCTCCCACAAGAGGAGCCCGTCACTCCCATCACAGAGAGGGCACAGGGGACAGAAGGGCAAACATAAGACTGCATGGAAACCAGGTGGTGGAGGAGATGGAAAACCTTGAGGGAAGAGGTAGGGAAAGGTGGGAGAAGGATGAGATTGGGGCACGTGGGGTTTGTTTTTCAAGAAATGGGCAGGCTGCCATTGGAAACAGGTGAGCCTGAGGAGGTAATTTCATCAGAGTGTAAGTGGAAATACAGCCTGAAGAATAGGAGATACAGAAGTGGGGCTGAAGCTATAGCTTGCCCTGACAAGCTCTCCTCCTCCTCCATGTGAAGCCTTGCCATTATTTATCCAAACCATGTCCTAACTTACAAAGAACACCACTAAAGACAATATTGGTCAAAGGACATACCAGACTCAGTCCAGAAATACCCAGCCTCAGAAAGGAGGAGAAAGTCTTCCCAGTCCATGGAAAGTTGTTAGGAGACAGCTGGAGAGGACCATTGCAGCTGACACCCATTCCTTTTTGCTAACTTGGATGAAATAAAAGAAACTGAATTTTCTTCCCACTGTGTTGAAAGTTTGCAAGTACGAGAGTAGAGCTCCCACCACCTTCCTCACGCCCTGTGGAAACACCTTTGCTTGATGCACTCCAGCAGGGCAAAGTTATTGCAGGTATGTTTTCTATTAGTTTTGAGTGACCAATACTGGCCTGAAACAAGCAAACAAGGTGAGTGAAATTCAAGGTGGGCTTGTCTAAAATTAGTCACAATTAGTCACTGCTTCCAAGTCTTTCAGAGTTGTAATCTGTTTTGTGCTTGATAGTTTGGTTTGGTTCCAGTTTGGTTCTTTTTTTTTCTTTTTTTTTTTTTTAATTTAAAATGGAAAGAGATTTTGTAAAGCTTGGCATGCAAAACCATTTTTTGTCAAAAAGAACTACACTAATTTTAATAGCCCAGTGGTGACACAATGCCATGACACGACAGCTGTTTTTTAAAACAAATGTTTTAAATTATGTGAAATAGTGAAAATTGCCTGACTGTTTAGCATTTAGTAACGAGTTTTTTCTTCTCTACCTAGAACATGTTTAGCACTACCAATTTATTACTGCTTATATCAATCACACTGAACAGGCAAGAAAATGCAAGTTTATTTAGAATATCTCAGACATCTTACACATGTTTTTCAGAGTATCCAAGAATTAAGCTTTCCATTTGAAATACTGTAAAAATTATGCTCTTTGACAGTTATCAGCCAAATTGCCACACACCACATTTTGGTACACTCCTAATCCATCTTTACAAAAGATATCCATTTTTTGCATATTAATTGAGCCAAACGTATGTTTGGCTTTCATCATTCAGCACTGACAACAGCTATTAGGCAACAACAGTCCAATTAGAACTAACAGCATTATATTTATTGCCTAATAGATGTTGCTCCTTGCTCTGTGACCTACTGATGGCTTTTCTAGAAAAGAAAGTTTTGCTTTTCTTGGGAGCCAAAGCAACTTTAACTAGTGAAACCCACAATTCCGAATACACATTTTGCCTTGGACAGGTGATTGAATGAAACATCGATGGGAGATGAGCACTTGCCTTCCATTCCAAGGGAAAGACAATCGTAAAAAGATGAAAGTTGAACACCTTCTGTGCCTGAGACCTGAGAGGAAGGGCCAGCCCTCCCAGAAAGCTTTGAATGCCTCACCTCTCGCAGGCAATGCCTCTGGGAAGGAGCTGTTTGCAGACAACTCCTGGGGCACCCCTCCATTGGTGAAAGACTGAACAGAAATATGATGCCTCTAAACAATATCCCAAGTAACTGGCACACCAAGTACAAAGAAAAGAGCTGTATGTCTTCTTAATTTTTTTTATCTAGAGATGGTCCTGAGTTCCAAAATGCAGGTTCTTACAAAGTTAAGCTTCTTAAAATACAGGAGCTCTTGTTCAGATTTTCTCTCTCTTACTTGCAGATAATCATCAATAAGATGATCTTATCTTCTTAGGGAGAACTCAATCAGAATAAATCAATCTGTACAAGCTAAAACTAAAAAACCAAACATAAAAAGAAACTACACAAATGACTTGAGTTATCCTAACCACTTGCTTCTCTTGGAATTAAGACTATAAAGGTCACTAGACAACATGAGCCACAGAAAGGAATCAGCTACAGTGGTGAACCTGAGTGTTTGCACAGGGAACTGCAATGCAGTTTTGGGCTTTAATCACAAAAGCCAGTGGGGTTGGAAGTGCCTCTATGGAATGAACTGCCTCCTTTAACCATTTCTATTTCTCATTATCAGGCAGTAAGAACTCATCAAGGTGAGGAATCACACACAAAGCCAAGTACTAGGGTTAGATCACAGCATTGTCTAGAATATCCTGACACAAGATTGGAAGCTGGAGGTGAGAAGGTAAGGATAAGCCTTTCAACTATATCAACATGACGCTCCTTCATATACTGCAGTTTCCTTATGCCAATATCAATTTTTATTTATTTCTATGTTACATTTTCGCCTCTTTTCTTCACAGTAGCGGAGAGCAAGGAAATACTGTGCAAAAACACCAAGCTCAACTCTGCCTCATCCTTCCACTCTTATTACTGAAGCTTTATGGCCTCTCTGGTAAACACACAGATTATGACCAACACAGATGTACTTCAATCCTGCAAAGTATACAGATATATACTGGGTTATACAAAATACTATATGCATAAAATTTTCAAGCTGAGAGTTCAAAAAAATCATTCTATTTTACAAATTTTCCCCACTGCTTTTCCTGTCTGTAGCCTTTTATTATGTATTTCCCAGAACAACATCAAAAGAGAAGTTTTGTACATTCCAGTACAGTTCTAGTAACTGTGAAAGAAAACACACTGAAATTTGCTTAAAGGGAGGCCTGAAGCTTCTTCTCAAACTACTATTTATTAGTAAAAATACGACAAAGTAGAATACAAAATGTGTAAATTAAATCAGGTGTGTCAATGCAGAACAAGCAACTTACACTGTTAGTAGAAAACATTAAAAAGGGGAAGCTTTCAAGGTTGCATCATATGAAATGTAGTTGACATAGCCACATATCAGCTCCACTGGGATCTAAGGCTGGATGTATGCTAGCAAGGATTACAACCCAGCATAAACCGGTCTGTTAGATTAAAATGTTTATACTGAGAAAACCTCACCTACATTATATACATTTCAGGTTTTGGAATTTTAACATTGGACCAGCTGTACTTGCACTAGATACACTGATGAAGCACATCTTCAAGGGCAGCTTCATCCAGAAGAAACCAAATTCCAAGACTGTGTCACAATGCATACAAAAATACAGTAAGAGAAATGACTGAGATTTGCTTCAAAATCACATACCTTACCTGAATGAAAATAGTAAAACATGCCTTAAATAAATCAAAATGCTTCTAGTTTTGCAGTACAGCTTTCAGGCTCATTTTCCTTTCCTTAGAATAAGGATACACTGTAGTAGCTTGTGCATTCCTTCTTCTGTATGGACTAGACTCCATGGGCCAAGGATTTCAGGGTTCTCTAACTGCACAGGAATGTGGTTAGACAAATCTCCCATAAAAGCAAGCAGAAGGATTTAACATCAAGCTTGGTAGTTAACAGGAGAAGTTAATAGAATAGTATTCTACCACTTAGAAAATTCGGGCTGTTCCTTCATATCCATCTTAGCTCCTCACAAAAATTGCTAAACTCTCCTATATGGTAAAGAGGAATGTGCTTGAACATTTTTTGATCCCATTAATTTAAAAAATTAATTTTCCACTTTATTTCGATTTTCTGCACTTTTTCTACAGTACTGATGTTTAAATGGTTGAGTGAAACCAATTCATAAAAACCCCAATTGTAGCAACAAGTGAAATTTTTTTTGTTGCTCAGATGGTCTGTTAGGCACAGTTCACAGCAGGGCCTGAAAACAGATTGCAGTTAGAGACTGCTGGAGGAGTAGATGTAATCCAGTAAGGGTAAAATCATGCCCACTAACACATCACAGTGAAAACAAAAGGTATCTTGCAAAGGTCAAGTTATAATTTAGCATTTAAATGCTGCTGCTGAGGAGTTCAGAAAGTTACTTGACAAGAGATCCCAAGGAGACGGACACAGGACAGATCCCATAAGTTGTAAGAATCTGAGTCCGCAAAGTCCTCCTGTAAAACTACTTTATGTGGCACTTGGGTCCTGGTTTCTTCTCTTGGAACAAAGCACCCAAAAGAGACTCCTCTACCTATCACTTCACATCAGAGAAAGCACATAAGCACTGCTAGGACAGTTCGACACTTCATATAATTTCTTCCCTTATTAGTGAGATACTGCTAGGATGAATTAAATGAACATTTATGGTCTCGCGCTGAATAAGATGAAAACGGAAGCGCTAAGCCTTCAGTGAAAGGCATAGCTGGTACAACCCTTCCATGCTGGTAAGTGCTTACTGTCAACAAAAGCCTGAAATCATGTCCAGCTAAAACCTCAGGAATGTGCAAACAGATTCCCTTCTGCCTTGAACAACCACAAGACAAAAGCAGCATAACCCCCTTGACATTTTTCTAAATCTTCTCTGGAATCAAAACCAGTAGTAAACACATTTTAAACTTTTTTTTTTAAAGGGTAACTGAATGCCAGTTGTACAGATTTTCCACAACACTTGTACTAATGACCATTGGACTTAAATAAGACGAAAATTACGTCGTCAGTTACTTAAAAAGAAGCTGGCATTGGTACCTCTGAAAGCAACTCGAAATCACTGATGTATATTGGAGTAGTTTGTCGAAAGAGTTTAACTGGGACACAGTACTTGGTGATACTCGAAGGCATTCAGGGTATGAAGAACTCTCCTCACTACCTTCCAGCTCCCACAAGATCACAAATTCTGCTGTGGAGTTAAATGGGAGCAGACTCTGTCCTTATGCACTGAGTCTCGGAGGCAACACTTGCAGCAGAGAACAAAAGCACAAAGGCAGAGTAAGTTTCTTCGAAGATCTGCTAATCCCTCCAATGCCTTGCTCCATTTTTTTTAAACAGGAGATATATACATACATATATAGAAAAAGAAATAATATATGATTTTAATGAGAGCAGGGGACTCCCCCCTGCACACACGTTCCAGGCTATAGTTTATAAGCTCATTCCCACTAGGCAACATCCTTGTCCATGCCGAGACAGTTTGCTCTCACTCAAGCTGACACCTTTTTTGCTCCATCGCTTGTGCTTGGATATGTGGCTGCCACCCATGTGATACAGACAACAGGTAGGAGAAGGGACTTGGAGCCACTCAGGACACCGACCCACGAGCTGAGTATCTCTGCCAAAACCCCACCCTGACTTTTGTTTTAATCTGGCTCTTGACTGCTCAGTTGGACTCCTGAGGGTGGTGCCTGTCAAACAGAAAGGAACCTACAAACACCAAAGGTATTTGGGGAATTACCCAAATGGGCATAATAAGAACTATTTCAAGAGCACGCTACCAACTTAGAGCTGACAACAAAATCAATATAGAGTTTCGTAAACCTAATTACAGAGAAAAGGAAAAGATGAAGCGACTTTAGAGAAATACCCAGCTCTCC
>VWYP01009353.1:515741-559523 GCA_013400435.1 Pycnonotus jocosus
TTTCAGGAGAAGCTGAAGGCTAACGTGGTACATCATCGGGTGTTCAAAGATACGATTTTCCCCGCTACTTCACATTTAATTGTGTATTCGAATATGGAAAGAAGCTATGGAGTCTCCATTCTTGGAGATACTCAAAATCTATCTGATGAATCTGTTCACCTGACTCCGGTTGGAGTAGGAGGGCCGCAGAGGCACATTCCCACCTCAGCATTCCTGTACCTGTGAGAAATGACATGTTTTTGCTGTGAACAGGGCTCTCACTGAGTGTGTGTGGAGCTGCTCAGTGCAGCCCTCACTGAGAGCAGGAGGTGAGGGAACCTGAAAGAGTTCACACTGTGCTCATGGGGTGCTATGGACTTGAACCCTTGGGGAGGCTCTAGCAGTTGAAGGCGCTGAGACATCAGCCCTTCTCCCCTGAGATGGACCCCTGCCACCTCCCTTCCTGCCAGCTGACCTGATTCACTGTCCTCCCACTTGTTCTGTTCCCTTCAAGTTTACCTCCCCCATCTCAGCAGCTTTTTGCCAGTTTCTGGTCTCTTAGTCCTTTCATCACAGTCACTTCCCCCAGGCCTTTCTGCATAATAGGAGTGTCGTGCAAACGAGTCAGGTATCAGTGTGACCACTACAGATCAATCCACTGAAGTGATGCTCAGCATGGGTTGACTGGTGAAACAAGAGCCTGTGACTGGAAATTACTGTCCTACTTGTTTATCTCGTTCTCATTTGCAGAGGATGAGGAACTGTACATGGTACATACATAGGATAATGTATATTGTAAGTATATATATATGTATAGACATATACACTACAGTGAAGCTCCTGATGGACCTCTCTCCCCAGTTGCTGTTTCCATGTGTTCCATGTGTTTCCATGGAAACACTGGTTTCTCTCCTAATTAGCTGACTGTCACTCTGTGTCTTCCCTGCAATTCCTGCTTTTTTGCCTGTTGTGCTGTCTGTGTTAGGAGAGGGGTACCTAGTGCCTTTGTCTAGATATAGAGGCCCACTCTGAAAGTGTGGTGAGAAAATGAGGTATCTAGCCTCAATTCTGACCCCGTAGACAAATCAGCTGTTCAAAGCCATGGTCACAAGGCAAGTAATCCTGCTTGCTCGTGACCTTAAGTATACATACAGTGAGTGATGAGAGCACCTACAGTGAGTTCAGATACTCAACTGGATGGTGTCTCTCCTGTCAATAAATTTTGGCCAGATTCTTCACAAAGACTTTGATGAAAGATGACACTACTTTCTCTAACTGGAAGTGTTTCCACATTCAGCTGAAACTTCTTGCACTCTTGTGGATAAATGGCATTTAAGCAGATGTGGGGAGAGGAGGCTTTCTGGTGTTTGTTTGGGGTTTTTTGTTGTTTGTTTTTTTTTTTTTTTTTATTCCTCTATCCTTGGTCTTGGAAATGTCCCAGCTGACTTGACTTAGGAAGACTGCAGCCTGGCATTAAACTGGAAACTTTGTCACAAGTGTCTGATGCTTCAGAGTATTATAAAGAGTGAATATAGCCCCTCAATTTCAGTGTCTCATTTTCCATTTTCTCTTTTTTCTTGGAGAGAAAAATTAATACTCTTTTCCTGCCAGAGTTTGATATTGCCAATACGATTTGCTATCACCTCTGTCTGCATCTTCACCCATGACAGTGGAGCATTTTCTCCATTGCAGTTTGATCTTTTTTCTCTCCATCTCTATTTTTTTTTTAATCTAGAATAAAAGATATACATAAGAAATTAATAATAGAATAATCTCATTTTAGCAGGACAGGATCTCTCTCATTTACATGATAGCAAATTTCTATATAGCCCTTAACTTCCTCAGATTTGCTCCAGGTTGATTGTACAAGAGGGTGGTTAGGAGAAGAATTTAACTGCTGTACAAAGTGGCTAAAAGACTGAATAGGGTGAAGAATTCATTCTTTATTATTAAAAAAAAAATGTTGAAGAAGTTAATTTATCTATAGAATGGAAAAAGTCAGAAGAACATTTAGGATGTTTTCCATATCATAAATGGAAAAAAATCCAATCCTTGACATTTTGATTTATTCTCCTTTTTAGCTGGGTGTTGAAATGGTGTTGGGATAAGCTTCTGCCTTTGTCAAATAAGTGTGAGAAAGAGATGATAATTTTTCCTGATAAGATGCTATGTGACAGGTGTTCAGGAGCACTTTGCTTCTCCAGACAACTTGCTGGAAGGCTCAAGGGTTTTTTTTCATCTGACATCCATAGCCCTAGAAGGCCAGCAGGAGGGAGGAAATTCTGTACTTGATAGGGTGGGGAGTGTTAACCAACTTGATTGCATCAGTCTGGGACTTCGAGTGCCCTTTTTGATTTTCTTTCTCTTTCCCTGATCACAAGAGCTGCAGTTGTAATCAAGTCAGAGTTGTTCTTTTCAGCAGTCTTCCTCTCATTCTCAGTATTGCTCAAATTTCTAAGAAATATGTGTATTTTGTGTAACAGTGCACACACAACTTTTGGCTCTAACACTACCTGTGATCCTACGCTCCTGTCTCAGTCCAAGTTGCTGTTGGCTTTCACTGGAAATTTGCCTGAGTGAGGCTGGCAGTGTCTGGCCTTGTGTTTCTGCCAATTGATGGTGATGTGTTGACTGTGCTTGGGTGGTGCCTGTTGCTGGGTGTGTTAGCAGGCAAGGAGTGAGGTAGATGGACTGCACAGGTATTTCTACAGACCATATTTATTGTCTGCAAGCAATAAGAAAAGCCCTGTTTAGACAACATAGAGTTGTCAAGAGCATCACATCCTAGATGCATCCCACTGGATCTGGGCCTGCTATCAGTGAAGACAAGAACTTTTCTGAGACTTTTCCTCCTGCCAGCAAATAGAGAGATGGTCTTAGAAAATTGAGGACCTATGCTTTACTCTGTAAATAGTTTAACTCAGGAGTGTAAATGAAAGAGTAATTTCAATGACATCAGACAAGCATCAGACATTGCCAAATGTATTCATGAAGAACAACACGAGAACTAGAAGGAACTGGAAACTTCAGACATGTGGCCACAATCCAATCCAGCCTTGCACAACTGATCTTTCCATGGAAATGTTTAAATTGTTGTAATTTAAGATGCAGGTAGGCTGCCTTGGACAATTTTTAAATTTTACATGGAAAAGATAAACCTACACTGTTGCTCAGAAAACATTTCAGGAAATTTTTGCCTTTGCATTCTTTCAACAGAACAGTAGCAGTATAGTATTCTTTAGAGGAACTTGAAGGAAAAGTGCTTGAAAGCACTAAAAGATGCTGTCAGACTTTTGTTTTGAAATCCAGATGTAGAACTAAGAAAGGTGTTGTTTGTGGGTTTTGGGCTCGCTGAAGGAACAAACCTGTGTCTTGTGTAACCTGACCAACCACCTTGCAAGTCCTAAGAGGGATTTTTAGGTTTGACCAATTGGTTTAGGTTTAGATTGGGATTTTTTTTTTTTTTCTGGTACTGTACCGTTTTATCACCCTCATATTTGCAATATCCTTTGCCTACTCATCAGTTCTCTGTTGAATCTGTATTCTGCCAGCCAGGTTAAAACTCAGGTGCAGACTACTAGATTTTGCTGATGCAATCAAGAGGTGATGGTCTTCTGTTCAGCTCAGCAGAAGACTGATGGCAAAATGTCTCTTTTGCTAATCCTGATGCTTGTTGCTTTGCCAGTAATTGCCTCTGACACTGCTCACATCGATGGGAAGACTGCCTGACTGCTAGCTTTGCTACCCTACATGCTGTTATTTAAAAACTCCTAGGGAAGTATCTAAAGGAAAATAAAACAGAGCTCATTTATTTGTGATACTTCCTTCCTGATTGTGGAATTCACTCACAGTTTGAAAAAAATATATACTTAGGCAACAGTAAGTTAAATAACATTTTTCCCTTCTTTGATGTAGGAATCTGTCAGAATTCTCTTTCAAAGAGAAAACTGAGAGCGAAATGAAATTGTTCTGAGTGTTATGGAGGAGAGTTTTGAGTGATGATTCATGTTCCTCCAGACAGAGTTTATAGGTTATTCCTCATGCTACAGCAGTTTCAGTGTGACAACAGTTACTCATCTTCCCCCATAAAGTACCTCTTGTGAAAGTGATTCTTCATAATCTTGTTTCCCAAAATATTTCTGTCATTTACTATAAAAGATTATTTTAAAATTCACAATTTTCAAGGTATGCAAAACAGCACAGTTATTTTCAGTCATGGGCTGAAAGAAAAGGATCAGATGTTTATATTTCTTCAAGACCTTGGATAGAGAGTTTAATAGATCTCCCTCAAACAAAGTTCTTTTTCAGAACTTTGGAAAAACAAACAGCCCAGAAAGTCCTGCTTTTGCTCACAGTGAACTGAAACATCTTAAAAATTTTTTCTTTACTCTTTGTAGTTTGATTTGACTAAACAAAATAAGTAGTCATATCTCAAAGGTAAAACAATCAGCATCAATAAAAAATCATTCTTATACAGAGCTGAGATTAGGAACACACCTACACATCTGTACAGGGAACTGCGTAAAGTTTAAACTCAAATGAAAGAGAGTAGTACATATTCTAAGCCCTGAAGATAGTTCAGTTGGATCTTTTGCAAATGCTTTGCCTTTTATCGCTTACAAAGTGTTTCTGATAAATGCAAACATGACCAAGGAGGAAGTTCTCATATATGAAAAGCCAACACGTGCAGAGATACTTTACGTATAGGTTACCTGCAGTGAAAAAGTTGAATACGGACATATATATATATATATCCTTCTGTGTTCCTGTCCCCTTTCAAAGAAACCAGAATATCAGTCCTGTGTCAAACAAGATGGTCCCACCTGCAGCTGAACCTCAACTCCACCACGCCATGGGTTAACTGAAGGCAGTCTATTCAAGAGACTCCCTCCAGTGTCCCTGGAGCTCTAGGCTTTGTGGCTTTTGGAACCCTAACCTTGAGTGGAGCAGTAAAAGCAGCCTTTTGCTGAGGAGGAGCTGCCCAGCACATGGGTGGTGCCAAGGAAAATGGTGTGGAGGGAGAAATGCTGGTGTGGTGCTGTGCTACCTTTGTCCTTGGAGCTCTGGGCTTTGTGGTTTTCTCAACCCCAAATTAAAGCATATGCCTGATCCTAAGTGGAGGAGTAAAAGCAGCTTTTTCACTAGGTACTCAGCAGGTGGTGTGCCAAAAAGAAAGGTGTGGATGGAGTAATATTTGGTCAGTGGGGTGTTGTTTATTTCCAAATGAAATGGACAAAAACCTGCCAAAATGGTACTCAGTGAAATCTCAAAGTCAGGGAACAAAGTCAAATGAAGAGACAGGAGAAGAAATTAAAGAAATGGAAAGAAAAAAAAAAAAAAAAAAAAAAAAAAAGAAAGAAAAAGAAAAGTAGAATTCTGAAAAAGAAATGAAAACAATAAATCAATTGGGCAAGCTTCAGGCCATTTCCCATCCTAAATTAACCCCAACCCTAAGCAGAGCAGTAAACCAGCCTTTTGCTGAGGCTGAGGTTTGTAGCATGTATGGTGCCAAGGAGAAAGATGTGGAGGAAATAATGCCATGCGCCTCTTGCATTCTCTTTTGTCATTGCAGTGTTGCTGGATCTGTAGGTTTTGTGATTTTCTCAACCCTAATCCTAAGCAAAACCTGAACCCTAAGTGGAGCAGCAAATGCAGGCTTTTGCTGACGATACAGTTCCCAGCATCTGGGTCGTACCAAAGTAGATGGTGTGAAGGGAGTAATACTGGGGCAGTGCCATGCTCCCCCTGGCATGCCTTTTGTAGCTGCAGTGTCCCTGGAGATCTTTCTTTGTGTTTTTTTCAACCCAACTTAACCTTAATCCTAAGCAGAGCAGTAAAACCGCTTCTTGGTGAGTCTGAGGTTCCCAGAACATAGGTTGTGCTGAGTACAAAATTTTTCAAGGAGCAATGTTGTTGCTGTGCCGTGCTCCCCTTGGCATACCCGGACCTCTGGGCTTTGTGGTTTTTTCAAGCCTAACCTGAAGCCTTACCCGAAGTGTAACCCTAAACCTAAGTGGAGCAATTGAAGCAGCCGTTTGCAGAGGCTGAGCAAACATGCCTCAGCACATGGGTTTTGCTACACATACACTTTTTCTTGATCTTTTTGACAGTGAAATAACAAAATAAAAGTCTCCTCACCAAAAAAACCCAAACTCTTCTGAATACTCCACATCTCTTTCTTTTGACAATCTCTCTAAAATTAAACTGCTTATTATAAGATTTACACTCCAGGAAAGCATGGTAAGCCTTCCAGTGTTCACACTTGTTAACACCTTTAACAGAGCTTTTGCTTGTCTCTAATTCAAAGAGTAGTTATGATTTTCCATATTACATGTAGGAGGATGTGGCATGTGTTCTTGATCTGACTCGGTCTTCTGATGCTACCAAAACCAGTAAAGTTAAACCATTGCAAAAATGGAAGTAAAAGTCATTCTTCCACCCTCCTAAGTCACAGCCGCAGAGCTATTTTGAGTGGTGTATTCACAAACCCTGATTTGAATAGCTCAGAACAGCCAACCAAACCACTGAGCACAGCCAAGACCACTCCTGATTTGTAAAACCAAATCCAGAGTGAGTTCAGAGAGATGGAAAAACACTAACCGTGACTGAGAAGTAATAGTCATAATAATAACCACTATCCCCAGCTGAGCTTGATCCGGGACACTCACTGAAGCAGAAAGTGCTCTGGGAAATGTTTGAGCCCAACAACCTGCAAGATGAAGTTTGCTTCTGAGTTAAGATTCTCTGCTGGAAGTGGAAATTAGTTAATGCCTCCTCTCTAGAAGAGAACAACTGATATCCTTCCTAAAGAGACATAATTTATCCTCAGAAAGCAGAACATCAGAAGATTGTGCCCAGGGATTAAGTGGGACCCCCAGCAGGCTGATTGGACTGACCATGAATTGCATCTCTCTCCACTGTCTCTTTGGGAGGGGTTAGTATAGGAATAATGATTCAGTATGTCATTTGTATGCATAGGTCTCACTGAGTCACTCAGGCCATTTTATTTCTCTCATCCTCTTCCCTTTATTAATTTTAAGTGGCATGATAAGTCATAACTAGAGAAATCCTGCTGTGCAAATGTAGGAAAGATTAGGTGTAACTCCCAAGAGGTCTCTCATGAAACTTCAGAAAATCATGATGATGAAGAGGATATGCTAAAATATGTGCCTATCCTGCAAACCAGACTTCTTAGATTGCTTATCAGAAACATTAATAACCTTAAGATACGGTCTTGTAGGACAGAAATGAGTCTAGCAAACACCTGGAACAGGACAGAAACCTACTCCAGTCTGGGTTCTAAGAATCCAACCTGTCCTTAATACTATGACACCTGGCCTAGAAACCACAGACAGATGTCTCAGCTACCTCCCCTGCTGCTATATGCATCATTCCTGGCCTGAGCAGTGGAGGAATGATGCATTCTCATCTGGGTTTAGATCAGACATCTGAATTTGTGGGCTTACTCTATGTTTGCAAATTATTTTTGAACACCTGTTGTTTTTTAATGCTTGGTGTTTGTGGTTTTACCACATCTGCATGGCTAACGTGCCTGAGCTTCAAAAAGTCTGATTTTCAGTCACCTGTTCACGTGTTTACTTTTCAAAAACAACACCTATTTTAGGTGTCTTCTGAAAATGGAGGATGGCAATTCAGTTTGGATGATCTTCATCTGATTAATGTTGCAAACAGCAAGAGAGTGAGACATAATTATTAACTTAGGTGCCCAAAGTCAGTCATGTCTTTGAAATCAGATAAGCCTGAATCTGGATACCTCTCATTGTCAGGGCTCTTTGTGACATGGGCAGTAAGACTGAGGTAGCCACACAGAGGGCAGAGTTCAGTGCAGGCATGTAGATGCAATGGCCATATCACAGGCAGGTGTGACATGTCCAGAACTGTACTTACAGTGTGCTTGCCGTGGGGATCACCCTGCAGACTGTGGCCTGGCATGGTCTGCCCAGCCCAGGCAGTACTGCCATCCAGAAATTACACGTGCAAAATATGATCATACTCAAGAAGCTGTGAATAAAGAAGTCCAGTCATTCAAGTTTTACTGTTACAGTGCTCTGTTATCTCCCCAGATATCTTCCCAGAGTGGAAACTGTCCTTTTCAAAGCGATACCGCCCTGTTATGATAATGTAACAAAGAAAAGGAGAAACACTGCAAATGCTTAATAAATCATAAGAGACAGCTGAACCAGTTACTCAAATGGATGGAGAAGGCTTTTTCCATATAAATAATGAATGGCTTCTCCTGTGAACATGACATGGCACATATGTAAGAGGGAATGATGTCACTCTAGCAGTGTTTTATTAAGGAAGGAGAGATCCCTAAAGGCAGGATTTTGTCCTAACAGTAGAAAAAAGTGCTTCCAAGTGGAGGATGCACAGGTGATATGACATGGCACTTCCCTTCATCTTGGGAATGGTGCTGTGCAGGGCTGGGAATTGGACTCAGTGAGCCTTGTGGGTCCCTTCCAACCCAGCTAATTCTGTAATTGTTACTATGATGCACACAAGTCCCTTGAAACCCATGGGAGTAGAAGGTGATTTTAAAGTTCACAGAAGCAGGAACATGGTGCTTGTGTGATTATGGTGAAGTTTACACAGAAAAAAATTTAATGATGCTAGAAATTATCTATAGGAATCACCACCCTGTTTTTCAGAGGCTAGAGGATAAGTTTGCATTTACAGTAACAGCAATAACCTAAACAGAAATTTTGCTTCCATTATAGCTGTTCAGAAAATAAGCAAATCTCATAGCTTCTGAATAAAGTTTTTGATACTTTCATCTTTCCTGCTTAACTCCAGTATCACACTATTAACCCTTGAAATCAAGTTTTTACAAGTATTTTGTTGCTTGAGAAAATGGAATGAAGAAACAATAGCCTATAAAGAAGCCATAATGGTACAATTTTGAAAGCATTAGCTATAACTCATAATGTTAACTTCCGAAAGAAGAAAGCATTGATGCCACTTATTTTCTATGCAAAGAAAACAAGAAATCAATATGACCACACCAATACTTGATAGCATGATTACTTGGGTCACTATACATTCCATTAAATCTATTTTCTAAAATGTCAGCAATTCATCTCTGCAGAAAACTGCAGCTTTTGCATTACATTTATCAACATCAATGTCATACAAAACATATTAGAGCATCTTAGCCTTGGGAAAGTAAATGATAAATTTATTTTTGCTACAAGAATCTCAAAGAGTTTAAGGATAATTTTTATTTGTGTTTTCTTACTACACTAGCTGTAATTTTGAAAAACTTAACTAATGAATATCTGTATTTATTGACTTAGAGCAGTGTTATATAGAAAAGTTGCACTCAATGCATCAGCTTACATTTAAAATTAAATACTAAACAAAGAGAAAATATACAGTCAAAGCTGAAGTTACAGGTCTGAGTAAGATTAGTATCAAAATTATTGTCCAATTAGCCAGTTGATGAGGATGTGCAAGCCCTTTGCAAGTGTCGGCAGTGGCCTGCCAAATAGGTAGCTGTATTCATCTTTCTGAAAAAACAATAACTTAAATGTAGAGAGTGGATATATGTTCTAAGTTGGCTTCTCTTCTTTGCTGTTATGAGGTGAAGAACTATCCATTAATTTGTTTTTACTTTTTGCCTTTCCACATAGAAGATGCTTTAATTTTTGACTAATAAGCTTCCTTCTCTTAAGAGTTTACATGTCAATTTGAGAGTTATTCCTGATTTCTGCTGGATTTCCTGAAAGCCAGTGAATATGTCAAGTTCACATCTGCCTTACTGTGTGCATTTGTCTCTATGACAAAGTGGTTTTTTCCTGTTACCCACCACAGGCTATTTCTAAGCTTCTACAGCTGTTTAGTACTCATACAGAGTTCACTCACCTGGCTCTTTCTCAGTGCAAAGGTTGCAATAACCCAGTCCATGAAGATGTGTTGAAACTCCTTCTGATGATCCCACATTATGCCATTTTATCAATTACTTTCATCTCATAAAATATTTATTCAGATGATAGTGGAAATGTAGTTAGAAATCATTATAAGGACACAGCAGGACTCCACCATTTATTTTTCCTTTAGAAGGCTCATGTCATGATGAGCTTCATACTTTTTCCTGGGATGGAATGATTTTCTCAGTCTGAAGGAGTGTTAGAGTAAAGGTTAGAGTTTCTTACCTTGCTTAGATAGATAGATCTTCCCAGGGTGGACTTACAATATGAAAGGTTTTTTCCTCTATCAGTGCCCTTGCTTCTTTCCTTCTTTTTCCAAAATATCCAAATGAACTAGAAAATTTACCAAAATAGCAACTGGATGTCACAATTTCCTTTTAATATTTACCGTGCCTTTTTACTGCAATATTGCAACTTTTGTGGATGGCCTATGAACCCAAGCCTAAAGTCAAGACCAAGATACTGCATCCCTATCAATGAGGTCCTTGGGGACTCACTTTGAAATTAAACTAAAGTAATTTTCAATATGGAATCATTTTATTGTGTGGGTGCATCTGCGCATAAAGTTTACATTGGGCTCTGAGCAGCATATAAAGGCTTGTGAGAGAAATTAGGGCAAGTAAAGCACTCATCATTAATCAGAGTACTAAACAAGCATGAGCGCTAGAGAATGAACACAGCTGCCACTTCATCTATCTTGCTGTCAGAAGGTAACTCTCCTACAGAGAGAAGCTCAGAAGTGGTGGCTTAGGTTCTTTTGTGTCTCTCAGCTTGCAGAGAATATGTATCCTCATGTATCTTAAATGCACATCTACATTACACACATAAATGCTTTTATATTCAAAAATACACCATATATAAGCACATTTTTCTACTGATGTGTGTATACTGATGTTTGTGTTCTCAGTAGTCTTGTTTGGAGCTTAAAAGTGAGAGATATGCCAGTTTATTTTAATATTTATTACTGATTTTTATATACTCTGAGTTTCTGACTCAACAACAGAAATCTTTTCTACAGTCTCAGTGTTGAGTTACCTTCTGTGATAACTTTCATCAGTTCACCCCTCATGGAGATGTGATGGGCAAGTAGCTGATATGGTAAATCAGAGTATCTTAGCTTCAACTTCAGAGTGAACCTGTGATGCTGGAAGGTGATAGAACCTATTTTCTCATTTTACTTGGGAAAGAAACACAAAAAAGTGAAGTACAAGTTACTGAAAGTCTCCAAGTGCTATTTTTATAGTGGCTATTTGTTAAAGGATGTTCTGAAGACAAACTAACAGACAGCTTGTCATATACTAAGTTTATAGGGCAACAGACTCTGGTATCTGGTCTTCCTTAGTCTGACCTTTTGCATGACAGCAATAAATCAGTAGCCTTCCATGTCTCTCGTATTTTCCCAAGCTCTTGGGAAAAGGATGATTGAATAGGAAGAATTAGTGCTGCTGCATAGGACTTAGCATAATGGATAGATCATTAACCTTTTAAGTCTGGTATCCTGGCTTCCAAACTGGCCTACCATGGCTGCTTCAAGGAAGCAAAAATCTCCATACAATAGCAGGGGTGGTTTGTGCAGGCAAGGGGGAAGATTTCCCCACCCAGAGCCATGAGAATGGGCTGCTGTGGGGCAGGGTGGCACTGCAGCCACAGTGGGACAGCACTGTGAGTTACACAGACCTCAGGAACATAGACAGGGACATGACACATGTATGGCTTTCTCCATGCAGCACAGCCAGAGCTAGGCACTCACTGTGCCAGGGTTGTGCTGTCCTGTTGGGTCATCTAGACCTATACCCAAGGTACCTGAGATGCCTTGTAGAAGTGTGTCTGAGGGAATAGAAACTCTGTGTGGGCTGCAAGTAGGCAGGTGGTTTGCTTTTTGGGACATTTTCATTACTACCTTGCTAAAAGCATCCAAATTAGCTAGTTTCGAGTCAGCCAAGAAGTGGACACCTGAGCACTGGTGCAGGACCTGCACTCATTTTACTGACAGTTTTTTTAGTTTATGTGAAAGAAAGTGTGTGATTTGCTGCATCTCAACCAAGAACTTGCAGGGGAAAAATGGATCACCCCCTAAAAGGACAGATGAGTGCAGATAAGGTCAGCACTCTGGTAGCTGATCATATGAGAAACTCCAGTACCATTCCCTTGAGTATCCAGGACACCTACAAGAACAGGTATAGGGAGACCTATGTGTTACAGGGAGACCTGAAATCTCTTTTACAGTGGCAGATGAAGACCAGACAGGATACCCTCAGTACCTAAAATGTACCTACTTCCCTGATTTAGGCAACCACACACTGTCCTGGATGTATGTTTACAATGGAGTCCTATTAAAGCTGGAATTCAATGTTGAAAATAAATAAAGTTTCTAATCTCATGTTGGATATTTGGTCTGAAAGAGCCTGCTCAAAGGTACAGTTTCAATTGCATTTGATTTGAAGTTACTTCACAGGATGTGTTGCAACACTTGAAAACATATGTCAGAGGACTCAACTTTCCATGAGAGAAAACAGCTAGATGTAGGCAAAGTTAAATGGGTGAAAAATGATCAGATCAACCTCAAAAGTACCAGCTAAGCATGTTCTTAATTTCTGGTAATTTTGATGAGCCCACACTGCAAACATGTGTCCATAATGCAGTTCAAACTTAGAAAATCTATTAAAGAAAGAGATTTACACTCCAGGAGCTTTAATTCATGTCTTAACAACACCCCACACTGGTCATTATAATGCTTTGTGTGTTGTCTTGCCATCTGCCTACGGAGAGAAGTTACAGTCCCATTACATTATACTGTTGGTTCTGTGCTGAAACATAGGAAAATATCTGAGAAGTTTTCAGCTTGATTGATGCTGTGGTACTTTCTAAAATAATGGTAAAGGGAGCAAGTGTGTCAGTTTGAGCTGACTTACACCTCGCATTAACAATGCCATGGAAATAAAACTGATGTTTTGTACTTCATCTCTTACGGTGTGCTACTGACAAGCAGCCATAGCACAAGAGGTCAGAGCAACAATCTCACTTTAAAGGAATGGAGAAAAGGCATAAACTTGTTTCCAGTCATAGTAACACCTCTTTCTGGCAGATCACAAGGGAAAGGGGGAAATTCACCGGTGGAGCAAAGCTGGAGTCTGCTGAGGCTGCCTGCTTCAGAGATGATCGAGTATACATCCAGTTGCTTGGCTGCCTGGGTTGTGTGAGTGTTCACAAAACTCTATACAAAACCTCTGAGCACATATTAGGTAGAGGTTTCTCTTTTAAAAATTGGCTATTCGTGTTTAACCCTGCCCACCAGGTGTTTTACTATTATTGCCTTTATATGTTCCCCTGGGCTTTGCTGTCATTCTCAAGCAGGTATGCTGCCACTTGCCCATTGCCTGACTAATCTCACCTCAAGAAACCTTCTATTTCTGTACTCTTCTCAAATCATGTCCTTACTGGTCTGGTTTTGCTGCTGTGCAAGAGTTTTTATTAGCTATATTAACAGTGTGAAAGCAAATTGTTTAAATAGCAGCAAGCATCACAAACATCTGGGTTTCTACCTGTTATCTTCTGTCACTGGCATGTGTACTCACATAATTTTGTACACTTGTGACAGGCTTCACCCTTGGGAAATCAGATTTTCAATGTCTACATTTGTTTTGTGCTCTGCTGATTTCAGCAGATCAGGGGAGGGGTCAGGAGCTAAGCTTGTCCTATAAAAAAAAGTGAAAATATCACAGTGTAGAGCTAGCTGTATGGGAAAACATCATCAGGCCAAAAAGTCACAGTTCACCAGCAGGGACTTCCTTGCATGGTCGAGGTGTGAGTGTCAGGAAACCAGAGGACTGTCACGTTGTTTCTCTATTACTTCATCTTTGAGGAGATGCAGAAGTTCAAGAGAAAAGCAAGGCTTTTTGCCTCTTCATGTTCCTCTGGATACGGTATCTAACGGCTAAAATTGAAATGCTGACAAGAGTTTTCAAAACAAGTTCCTGTTTTCAAGCATTCAAATGATAAGTTTTTCAAGATAGCACATGTATTCTTTTGGCAACTCACAAGATGCTCTGATCTGGTCTGTTTTCTTCTCCTGTCTGCTTCCTGCAGAGGTTTGCTAGTCACCACATGGCTGCAAAATTCTGCATTTCTGACAGGGCTAGATGGGGTAGGGAGACAAATGGGATTCATGCCCTGCAACATTCAGCATTGCAGCATTCAGTAGTATAATACATAGTTTCCAGGCATTGCCTGGATTGCTGGGGAGAAGTCTCTTATTACCATAATCCCAGACTGGAATTTTCCTGTGTCTTGTCTCTCTTATTATGATCTACACTGTTGGCACAGCCTGACTGCTGCTTTCATGCCTTGCCTTTGCCTTCCTGGGACGCTGGAGAGCCTGGAGGGAGGCTGAGGCTGTCCATGCATCAAGTTATTGAAGGGGAAAGGTGACAGGGCACGGCTTTCATCTCATGCCTGTTGTTTGCAGGATCAGGAGTCCATGGATGCTGGAGGGATGCTGCTGCCCCCTCACAGATGCAGCCTTTAGGACAGTCTGAGAGGAGACTCTACACTGCTGACAGCTGTGCAGCTCCTTGGGAGGCAAAGATTGGTGTCGCCAAAATCGGGCTGCCAGCCCTGCGGTGTGTGCCAGGGGCTGCCCCAGGCAGGAGCAGCCCACTTATGCAGTGGCTCAGTGCATTCCTCCAGGAGCTGGGCAGTGGCATGTGCAGAGTGGGAGGGTGAAACTGCACCGTGGAAACCAGCATGTTGGCTGGAGGGGCTCTCTCTTGTCTCTCCAGTAACATAAAATGCCCAAAAAATTTACCAGTGCAAAGAAGCACAATGCCATGTGAGTGCCAAAAGCACTGAGTTGTGAAATAGCTTTTTTCAACTCTCTTGTCTCTGACCAAGGAAATTGTGAGTATAATAAAGAAATGCTGATTTAAACCCTCTCACCACTGGTGCACTTTGAGTGTTTTGCAGACAAGGCTTTTTATTTTTCTTGTGTGTAAACTTCAAGCCATTTCGTATTTGTATCCGTATTTATTCCGATAACTAACATTTATGTCAGGATGGAGAGAAGAATTATGCACAAGATAATGGTAGGGATGTAAACAACATTGTGAGGTTCCAGCAGCCAGAGAAGATTTATTCCTTTTACTATAGATATCCTTTATACTACAGATAATAATACCACACTTAATTCACTTCCAGAAAACATTTCCTCAGTAGGCACAACAGGAATTTCCTGCACGTTTTCTGTGGACTGCAGGTTTTTTATAGGAGTCACAGCTCTTCTTTAGTTGTATACTTCTCTCTGCCTGAGGAGCCAAGTACTGAGCAAGGTAACAGGGAATAACAAAACTAATTTTACCTCAACGTAAAGTTCAGCACAGTCAAAAGTGCTGCTGCTTCATTCAATTGCCTTCACATGTAATAGTGTCATTAATATGAATCTATTTTTAAATTACAACAGGGGTAAAAAAGTCAAGACATAGAAGTGGTTGGCACATCTCAAGCTGTAGGTTGAGTGTCTATATTTTTTCTGGCCTGGGTATAAATGAGTTGATGTTTACTGCTGAAACACAGAACACAGGAAAAAAAGCAAAAAAGCTTGCTGCTTTTTTTCCAATATTATAGAATAGAATAACAGAATATTCTGAATTGGAAGGGACCCACAAGGATCATGAAGTCTAACTCTTAAGTGAATGGCCCATTCAGGGATCAAACCCACAACCTTGGCATTACTGGCACCATGTTCTAAACAATTAAGTTAATTTTGGTGTTTTCCTCCAAGTAGCAAAAAAAAAAGGAATGGTCTTTAGTCATTCTAGGGCTGACTCAGAGAAGGGAGCATGCTTTCTGTCACTGAGCCAGCCACTCTGTAACTTCCTGCATCTTTTGAAACACAGCTTGCCAGAATGGGCATTTCCCCTTAAAACAACTTGGCACTTAGGATCTAAACTGACCTTTAACCACTGAACCTGTTGACTGTGATATAAAGTCTGCCATTATCTTTATTGCAAAGGAAGACTTCTGTTCAAATTTGGAATTTGTGTATTAGTTTGACAATTATTTTTGTGTGATAGGCACTATCACAGCAGTGTAACATTCAAGGTCCTAAAATAACAGAAAACAAAATCCGGTTCCCTGAATTTACAAACTGGATTAGCCCTTGTCTGTTTCACGTGGATACTACAAAAATAAGTACATGAAAGTATTTAAGGCACTCTGAAAGTAGGGGTATTTAGATGATTAACTCCCACTGAAGTCAATAGTTCTTGAAAGATATGTTCCCCACAGGAACATGTTTCTTTCTTACCTAGGAAAGATGAGATCTTCTAGCTGCCTTGCTGTTTAAATGACTGTGGTCTTCATGGTCCTGAAAAGATTCTCCATGTTTCAGACATTTCTCATGGCCCAGAAAGAAGGTGCACCAGGTAACTCTGCAGAGGTCCTCAAGCTGGTGATCTGATGGCATGGTGGAGCTGCTGGTGGTCAGCCTTGGTTCGTGTCACCCTTTACCTCCCTACCACAACTGTTCACTGACTGGGATGAGTTGTACCTCTCCAGCACTAAGACTGGTTCTTGGGGCTCCATGGATGGAAAGGCTTTATAATTCCCTGCTTGAGTAGCTTATTCACTGCCACAGTTCTGTTAATTATTTTCTCTGTATGCCCTTTTTCCTCTGATGGTGTCCAGTCTCAGGACACAGCTTGTGTCTAAACTTTTTTTTCCAAAGTATCATTGATACGGGAAAGATTATTCAACTGAATCATATATATATATATATATATTTATTTTTTTTTAAACAGAGAGCTTTCCAGCTGGCTAAAAGCTCAGAGATTGGAGGCCTCCAAATGCATATCTGCAGATGTGTGGGATGAAGGTTTCCAGCTCTGGATTCAGACAGGAAAGCAATCTGCTCTGCATCTCTCCATGCTAAGATGTGGAAATGACTTCACTGTTCCACATACTGTGGTTGGAAACATTGGAAGGATCCAGTGATGACGTCTTGCTCATGTATTTTCTCAGTTTCCTTGTCCTTGTCCTCAGTCTGAGGCTGAGGATCCCAGACTTCTCTCTGCTCCTCAAGCAGAGGAAAGAGCACAGCACAGTAGCTGATGGTCACAGCTGTGATTAAGGCATTGCATTACTTCTGTCTTGCCACAACATGTCACTATAGTCCCATATATGCTTCAGCCACACTTCTCATAGTTCCTTGGTTTATTCAGAAGACATTGCCTTGGGATTTGGGATTTAGCCATTTTCTTTTCAGCTTTAATTTGTTTTTCAATCTATGAAGAAACAGCTGCATGTACTGAGTAGAAATGTACTACTTCTCAGAAAAGTAATGCAGACTTGTTTCAGGAATAAATTCCTCCTTTTTATACTTCTCTTTTAAATGAGAGAGTTCAAGTGTTCATTAAAGGCTCAGTTCTGAAATGTACTTTTCCAGAACTGGCTCCTGCCAAGCTAGGTACACTGATCAATAAAAAATGAAATTACACCCTATGACTGTGGTTTGATTTTTTTTTCCCTTGAAGTATTTAAACTGGGATTTTCTTTACAAATTGTTATTTTTCTGTGGTTGTGAAATATTCACATCTGGTGTTTTTATGCAGACCATGGCTAAAATGCTGTCCCTAAGCAAGTGAACAGATGACCTGTATCCCTGTGTGAAGTTAGCCTTTGGACTGTGAAAGCTGGCTCTGATTTTGGCACACGTGTAGCAGGCAGGGAGTCTGTCCCTACTTCTGCTTCACAGCCTCTCCAAATAACTGTGATACCACCCCAGACTTATGGCCATCCACACCCATTATATCCAGTACCACTCCCCAGTACCTGCTCAGTCCTTGCCTAAAACCGTGAGTAAATTGCTCTGTAAGGGTTAAATACACCCTTAAAGCCTCCTGAGTCATGACAGTAAATGCAAAATGGCCAGGAGGGAAGAGTGCACATCTCATTCTTTTCTCCTACTTTGCCACTGAGAAACTGATATTACTTTTGGGGAATTCTGTCTTCTCCAAACCCCAAGGATGCCCTAAGACTTGAACCCACTGGACTGCCTCTCTTTCTCTAGCTGAGTTTGTCCCTGCTGTTCTCCAGCTGACTGAAATGCTTTAAGGCTGGAAGGACATAATCTGCAAAGGTCTAGATAAGTACCTCAAAACTTGCTTCTACTTAACAAATATTACATTAATACAGTATGTTTAATAATATAAGCAGCTAGTTTCTCTGTTCTGTTGTGCCTGGTTGCAGGCTGCTATCTGCATAACGTGGGTGTAATGTCTTCCAGTCTCCTCTTTTGGCCTGCTGTTTGCATCACTTCAGTCTTCAGCTTGCTCAAGACTTGAAATTCATTAGAACTATTAGCACTGGTGGTTTGGATTGTAAACATTAAACAGATGTTTTTAATCTTGGTTGTCCATGGAGGTACACCCTGTTCTGCACTGTTCACCAGCTGAAATGAAGTGCAGAGTGGGAGTTAATTCTCAGTTCGCTGCACGTAAACCTCAGCGAGCTGTTTGGACCCTCATGATTACACAACAGAAGTTTCTTGGGTGTTGTCTTTTCTTCTCTAGCCAGTGCAGCAAGGAAACAAGGTGTTGTGAAGTGTAAACTTGCACATTGTGAGCAGGAGCAGAGCCCCTGGAGCAGGGAAGAGGCCTGATCCAAGGCAGGGGACACTCTTTGTTCTCTTGTCACTGTCATGCTGCTCTGTCAGTCTCTGTTGGTGAAATCACAGGGCTGTCATTAACAAGAAGCTGAGGGTGACTGGATCAACCTCAGCTCCTGAAGTAAGACTGACCAGTGTGCAGAGCAACATCCTCTTTTTACCTCCTGCCTCTGACTACGTGTGTGTGCTGCATTCCAGACAGGATCATTGAATATTATATATTATTGAATTATATATAATATAAAATTGCTGCTTTCAGATAGCACCTCACTAAAAGCATTTCCAAAGAACACTGATTGCAGTATGAGCTCTGACTGGATGTGTTAGATAAAGATTGATCAGAGCTGTCAAGGACAATTTCCATTCCTGTCCTACTCCAGGAAATTTAGGTATGTCATTGGAAATCTCACAGACTGGAAAATTAAGGACACAAGGGGGGTTTTTTCCCCCAGAGAATCTTATTTTATTTTTTCATTCAAAACCAAAATGCTGTGAATAATATTTTAATAAGTAGTATTTTTTCCTCTCAGCAAAACTCCAGTTTTTCTTTAGAAATATTTTCCTGGAAATGTTTTCCTTGATACTCTCCATATGCAGGGCAGAGGCTTATGGGAAATCAGCTGAAGCTTCTATGCTATTCAGGTTGCCCTGCTTTGTTTGGTTTATTTCCCCACCTTACCCCATAACATAACTGGCTATCCTTGGACCTTGAGAGGTCATGTTTCCTGCCTCAGATCGCCAGGTGTTGGTTACACCAATGCATGGCTCTTCTGTTTGGTCACACTCCTGGCCTCACTCTGCAATGTTACTTTTCCTGCTTCATCTGGAAGTAGCAGAATCGTTTTTATTGTGACAGTCAGTCATGGTAAAAACATGAACAACATAATGTTCCTTTAGATATCTGATGGCAATTTGAGTTGGTGCTTTCAGCTGTCTTTAATATACAGCAGTTATAAAAATTTGGGAAAGTACCTTTTCCCAGCCCAAGCCAGCTTTCCTCCAGTGTATCATAAATACTGTGTTTGCACACACTGGAAGGGTCACACAGCTGCAGTAGCTCTTACTTGTTTGTGGCTCTTTTGTGGTTCTTTTTTGAGGTCACAGCACAGCTTGTAGAGCAAGGAAGTGTATGACTGGAACATTCAGAATATTTGATCTCACTATGTCTCCCAGATGGATTTCCTAGCTCTGGGCATGTTCTGCTCAGCTCTTCACATTTCTTGTGCTTGATCCCAGCCTCTTGTGTTTTAAAATCTTAGGCACTCAAAGTACATTGCACTTCATATCACTGTGTCTCCTGTTATTCCAGGGAATCTGTCTTTTTGTGGCAAACACCAGTGAGCTGCAAACTGGCAAGAAATAATGTCCTTGTGTGCTCAGGGATGACATAATTACACATCTTGTGCAGCTGAAAAGATTTTACTATTTATTCAGTAAGTTTCTGTACTTTTAACATAATTTTTCATGGTACTTGTAAGAGCAGAGCAATATTTCCTTGAGTGAGAGAATCAGTTTCAAGCAAGTATTCAAAATGAATGTGATAAAAAAGTACCAAACTGGGATCTCAATTCCTGAAGTCTCTTCACATTCATTTTCCAGAGTTGCTCTCATCCTACTCCATTTTCCACAAATTTAAAAGTGTTCATTCAAATATAAGCAGATTCGTTCAAAGGCAAAGAGAAGGTCCTTGGCACTAGAAAGGCTACTGTGCCCCAGGTACCCTGCCACTCCAGTGGGCATATCAACATTGTCTCATCTGTATTTCATCCCCATAACCAGGTTTTCTCTTCAGATTTGTTGATGTAACCCTACAAATCAAATGCACATGACTTCAGGGTCCAGCTTGTGCCTGGTAAATATCCCATAAATACATTACAGTAGTATTTCAGTGACTGGAGTAGAGTTTCAGTCACTCAAGCACAGGTATCCTGTGCATGACTTCAGCTGCCAGCCCCAGGATGTGAGGATCTCATGCAGATCCCTCATTGTATCTGCCAACCACGTAGGAATTTCTCTCTCTGGCTTTAGAAGTCTTCTCTGTCATGGCTCTTCTCCCTCTAAGGTTGTGGTTGAAATATCTGAAATGGTCTCTCTGATCGCAACACATCTCTGTTGTGTCCTTATAGGTGTATCTGCTCCTTGACTATGGACACATATGAAATAGTTTTGCTCCATAGAAATATAGGTCTCCTTTTCCAAGGCAGAAACTGCTTCATGTCTGTGTTGTTTGTCAAATTACTTGGTTCTTATTTTGTATGCTTGTTGAAATACACATTTCTGCTCTAGTGCTGCTTCCCAGTCCCTGCCTATGTGCACTTTGTCTTCTTTCCTTTTCTGTCTTTTCCAGAAGTTTCTTCTCCAGGTTCGTGTCTCTGATTCACATTCCACTCAGGACATGATTTCACAGACCCTCTGAAAGTGTTTAAGTTTGATTTAACAAAGACAACGCTATTGTTTATCTTTTTGCTGATACTTTTTAGGTGCTTTATTCTTCCAAATGTAAGAATTTATATTAAAATGTTAGCCTGGAAATGAGACCTTAGCTCTATAATAATCATGTTCTTGTCAGCTATTCAACAAACCCAGTGTCACCTAACAAGCAATGTTAAAAAATACTCCTCTGTTGTAAAAAATGAAAACCAAGAGCTTTCTTGGAAATTGGTATGATTTGTGATTTCTTACATGCAAAAAAAAAAAAAAAAGAAAAAAAAAAAGGTATTAGAAAGACATAGACCAAAATAAATAAATTAACTTCATAACAATTTTCCTGATGCTCTTTTGTGGGCATAACAATTAGCACAATGACTCAATGACTCTTCATTGCCATCCTGTTCCAGTGTTTAAAAGTAAGGACATTTCTGAAGAGACTGGTCCTCAGTGTGATACTCCTGGGCTGCATTTTGTCATTATTAAGGGTATTTAGGCAACTCACCATCAGGGCCTCAATGCCTTAGAAAACAGCAAAAATGCTTAAAAATTTAAAGCTGTCTTCAGTATTTACCTCAGATGATGGAACTTTTTTAGGTATTCCTCTCCTTGTAAGCATCGGGGCTCTCAATCTTCCAATTTTTCCCCATCTCAAGCCAAAATTCGGGTAGCAATGACTTCTTTAACTGAGTTTTCAGTGGAGTGAACACGTAACACAATAAAAGAATCAGTGACTTCATAGTTTTGGGAATTACATTTAAAAGGGTTTTATTTCTTTCTTTGGAAACCTTTTGCAAAAGATTCTGAAAACAGGTTGCAAAGGAGACTGTAACTTTCCTGATCATGAACACCACTGTAATTTCTTTCCCTTCTCTTGTCTGCAGAAAGCACCCTTGTTTTGTGTCCTGTGTCCTTTGTGACAAACTAATACTCAGGAGTTTGAGATTTCTCCTTTTATTTTATTTTTTTTCTAAGACAGGTTTTACGGAATAGTATCTTTGATCTTTGTAGCAAACATTGAAATCCAGAGAAAACCCTACCTATATATGATTAATTCCTTGCAGTCTGGAATACTTGTTAATGTCTAACAGATCTGTGGCAAAAGCCAATGTCATTTTACAACAGAACCCCACCCTGAGCCACAAAGTGGTTCTTAGCTGAGATCAAGTCATGCAAGTGTGTAAACCCCAGGCCAACATCTGATTAAAGCAGATACATGGGAGGTATGAAGGGGACTGGCCAGATGCTGCACCATATGATAAACACCAAGGACCATGGTATCCTATAAAACTGGGCATTTATATGGTACAGCTGGCTATGCATAATCTTCTCCTAATTTATGAGGCTAGAGCATCTGGTTCATTGCTGTTGCTCTATCAGCTTTTCTGGAGGCCTGTTCTTGAATTTCTGGTAGCTGAATATTGCTCTTCTGAGTTGCAGCAGAAGGGAAAATTGAATCCATTTATAGTAGGAGATAAGCTCTTGTTCTCTCTGGCAGATCAGGGATGTTCAAGCAAAGTCATGAAAGACAGAAAGGTAGGCCCTCGTGAGATGGGTTCCACTTCAGAACAAAATCACAACCACAAACTGTATAAGAAATAATATCTATTTCTCCTTGGCAGGACCCTCAGCCGTGACAGGGAGGCTCGGCCAGATGAGGCCATGGTGACAGACTGGATGTGACTGCAGACATCCCTCAAGGACATGGCAGGTGAGAGCACACAGAACAGGTCCCAACTCCTGCTTTTGTTACACCGCTTGATCTTTCCCTCCCAGTGCCATGGCCCTAGCAGTCACCATTTCTCCCTTTCCTGAAACAGAAACTGGCCATTGGCACTTGGTTAGAAAATGCCTGCTGTGTCAGTGACTAAAATAACACGAGATGAGTATTTTCAGCTGGGTCTTGCAAAATTTGCAAGAAGGAGCCAAGCCAACAATGTGAAAGCATCCTGAACTGAATGGTGTGCATGTGCCCAACCCTCTGTGGAGCTGTGTGCCAGCCTGGGTAGTTCTAGAGATGTGGACCCACAGCAGATGGTTTGTTTGTGCCCATGAGGAGAAAGAGAAAGGAGGAATAGAACTCACTCTTCCAGGTATTTCCACACTGGCTTGTCAGCAGGAAAGTCCCGGTTACAGTTAAGAGAACTGTTTCTCCATTCCACTCACGTGGAGTTGTAAACAGCAGTGCAGCATGCAGTCTAAGGCACAATTAAGTTGTTTTTTAAAGTTACAGCATTACCAAGTCTATCTAGAAGCTGTGAGTGCAGATCACTCAGCCTTAGGGGAGAAAAAAAATACAGCACCAGTCATTCTACCAAACCCTTCCCCAGTAAAACTACGTGTCAGAACAGCACTGAAAGAAAATTTGCATTTCAAATGGAAAGGGAAAATTTGCTTTTGCAGAACATCATGGGGTTGGCAGTAATAAATCATGGTACTATCAGAATGGAAGTGGATTCCTGCAACTCTTGCACTGCTTTCTGTAAGCCTGTGTTGTTGCTGAGGAAGTGAAATCTGGTTAGCCCACAACTTAGCACAAAACTGGGCAAGACTTCTTCAGATCTTTTATTGTTTTTCCCAGCAGGCATGCTGCATATTTTTCATAATTTTATCAAATTGAAAAATTTTCAAATTTCAAATGTCTTCATAGACTCAAAGCATGGGAGCTGCTATATTTCTAGATAGGTCTGAATGCTTCAGGTACTCCTATGGCTCTGCCTCTTCTTTTTTCTCTCTTTCTTTTCTTTTTTTTTAATGTTTTGTATAAAACAGTTTTATTCTCTGCATCTGACATAGGTACAGTATCTGGAATTGTCAGAATGTGTTCTCTGATAAAGCTTTATGTTTGTGTAACAATGGCAACACGAGCTGCCCTAAGAAAATAAGTGAATTTGAGAAAGGACTTCGATTACTATGGATACTGTTTTCAGGCTGTGATAACTCACATGTGGATGAAGGCTGTGATAACTCACTGCTGAAATACAGGAGAGACTATGTTTTATTCTTAATTGTTTGCCTGGACAGTTTTTCTGGCCAGTGCAAGACAGGCAGTGGGATCTCATACTTGTCTTGGCACCAGGTATTGCACAGAGATTTAAAGGCTGGCTTCTCAAAAAAATCTTACCTAAATAAAGAAACTCTGGGATATGAGTGGGCAAAGCAACTGGAAGAATTGAGAAAGGAGCAAAAAGGGAAATATGGTGAAAGAAACCTGGTTTTATGGACTAGATGTGTGGATACAGCTGGATGTCTGCAAACCTAGTTGTTCAAATATATAATGTATTAGAATCAAGTGGAGGAAATATTTATCATGTAATGACCTCTTTTATCTTGTTAAAGGCAAGAGTGACCAGCATTACCTTCCTTAAACACAGCCTCTTCCCAAATGCCTACTGCCAGCATCCTGATGCAGCTCTCAGCTCTGACTCCAGGAGAGGTGCTACTGACAGACCATAAAAAATACTTTGGATGTGGCTTAAGAGAACTCAAGGTCTGTTACTTAACTGAATGGATCACCTTTGTGTACATGAATGAAGGCAAAAGTGGCTAGTGATTAAGTAGCTGGGACCTCCATTCTTCCCAGGGCTTGCTTTGCCCTTTTGTGTCTGGGCCACTTTCACCTCCTCTCATTTAATCTGCAGTAACAGAACACAGTTAAGTACTAACATTCTCCTTACTTACAGACCTTGCAGATCAGGAAAAGCTATTTCACCTCTCCCTTCTGGTGTGGCTTAGTGAGTCACCACCAGACCTTGCCTAAGCAATTTTTCCCCTTGTATGATTAAGGGCTAAGATCATTAGAAATCACAGGTAATGGTCAGCATTCAGTCACCATCTACTGTGAAAGGGCTAAAATAGAGGTGACAGAATCACTGAATTCTTAGGTCTGAAAGGGACCTCTGGAAATCATTCAGTCCATCCCCCCATGCCCAGGCAGGGCTACCTAGAGGTGACACAGGAATGTGTCCAGGTGGGTTAGAATGTCTCCAGAGAGGAAAACTCCATGATCTCCCTCTTTCAGTGCTGTGCCAGCCTCAATCAATGTAAGGAAGCTTTCGCTCATGTTGAGGTGAAAGTTCTTCTGTTTCAGCCTATGGCCAAAACAGAAGATCCCGATCCTGTCACTGAGCACCACTGAAAACAATCCTCTTGACACCCACCTTTGAGATATTTACATGCATTCATGAGATCCCTTCTGTCTTCTCTTCTCTAGATGAAAAGACTTAACTCCTTCAGATGCTTCTTACAAAAGAGATGTTCCAGGACCGTCATCACCTTTGTGGTTCCCCACTGGACCGTCTCCAGTCACATCTTGCCTTTCTTGTACTGAGGAGCCCAGAAACGGACACAGCACTCCAGATGTGGCCTCACCAGGGCTGAGTAAAGGGTCAGGACCATCTCCCTTGACCTGCTGGCCACACTCTTCCCGATGCACCCCAGGATACCACTGGCCCTCCTGGCCACAAGGGCACTGCTGGCTCATGGTCATCCACCAAGACTCCCACGTTCTTCTCTACCAAGCTGCTCTCTTGGAGGTCAGTCCCCAGCCTGTGCTGGTACTTGGGGCAGGACCCCACACTTGGCCTTGTTGAACCTCATTAAGTTTCTCTCCACCCAATTTTCCAGCCTATCAAAGTCCCACAGCAAAGCTTTCTGCTTTATCAGCCACTCCCCACAGTTCTGTTTCATCAGCAAACTTGCTGAGGGTCTCTTTCCTTTAACTGTCTTTCACTGAATGGAACAGAGGATCTTTCCTCTTTCAGTTTACATGCATTCCTGGCTAATCACATACTGGTTTCGCTGTCCAAAATATTATGTTGAGGGTACTATGAAGACACTGTGAGCATGGAATTACTCCTGTATTGCACATTTTATATTTTAAAGAAATGACACTTTTTTTCATTTTCTGTTGTAATCATTGTAGAAAACATAAAATATCTGAAACTTCTATTTTATAGATTGTATTTTAATTTCAAGACCTAAAATACAAAACTTCTAGAAGCAATCTTAAGGGTATTTCCACAAAGACTTTTTTCATGGTTTTGTTTTTATATTATAAGTCCGTTTCCTTTGAAAATGCAAATATATACCACCATAAATTGTAATACAAGACATACAAAGAATCCTTGACCTTCATGTAGCATAAAATGATTGTGATGAATCAAATAGTTTGATGTAGCAAAGATTAGTTTAAAAAGTATCCAAGTGTGTATTCCAGATGTAGACTGCAGATGTTGATTTACAGCTGGACCTGTGATGGAATGCATCTTCTGCCATTATCCCTGTAATGGGGAAGAGAAGAGAATTGCTGCTGGCATGTGCATTTAAGCTGGGTGGTATTACACTGAACTGACATTCAACACGTGTCATTCTTTATCTGCCTTGTCCCTCTGCAGGTTGTTTGGAAGTCCAGCTCTAACCTCAGTTTCCACTTCTTTACAATACAGAGAAAGCAAAAAATAAAATAAAACAAAATAAAATAAAATAAAATAAACAAAAAACCCAGGAAAGTCCCCTAGAAAGTGATTCCCTCCATAGCCTAAACCCACTAACCAAAACTCAAGAGACACCAATAATATGTGTCATATTATGAAGCAGAGGAAAGGAAAACTTCTATGGTTTTAGGGTACAAAACTGAGAACAGAAATCCAGGTTAAAACTTTTTCCAGTTTTCTTTTGTTACCCCAAATCTGAGCTTGCTAAGGCCAATTCCAATGAAGTCAGGTTTGGGTTAGGTCTTTGTAGTCTCCATGCCTTTGCACCTGCAAGGCAGGATTGATAGCAAATCTTTTGGCTAGGCATATGATGTGTGACAACAGTCTAGTGATTGATAGAAGTAAAAAACCAGATTTTTCAGATCAGCTAACGGAGATAATCCTTGCATTTTGGCCCATGGGAATTCATGACATTCAATAGAGCCATTTTTTTCTAAACACACTACACTGAAGAGTGGCCATGAAAAGGGGACAGGATAATTTTAATTAATCCATCAGCTGAATTCCTGAGCAGAAAAGGCTGGCAGAGCTTGCAGGAGAATTGCATGTTAGTAAAGTTGGAGATCACTCATTTTTCTAATTAATTATTACTTGACAGAAAAAAATTTTTGAAAGCCATGCTATGTATAACTATTTAACTATTCTATGAACAACTGTGTAAAGAAAGGGAAGAAGCAGATATTTCTGAGGACACTGCCAGCATGCAAACAATTATCTATCCCATTCCTCTAATCATCTTGGCCTCAACATTCTTACTGGTGTATATCTGAGATTATGTAAGTATTCCAGCTAATATTGTCATGTGGGATGGCAGTTTCTATGACACACTTTTTTCTCTACTTTTGGAGAGTATCTACCCTTGGTGAGGAGATAGATCTTGGTTTTCAGAACCATCTCCAGTTTCAGCCAGTGACTTACCTGTCTCAGAGGTGCCACCCCTGTCACTGCAGCACGGTACATTGCCTGCTGCTGTAGGCACTGCTGTGGTCCAGCATTGGCATGTACATTTTAGCCACGATGCAGTAGCTGACTCCAGGCCTCAAGTCTTGTATTTCAACAACCTTCTCTTTCCCTTCATACACCAGGACCCTGTGTTGCTTCACACAGAGTGGAGAAAAAAGAGCCAGTCAAGCACATTTCCCTAGCATGTGTGTCTGTGAGTAAAGTTTGATGAGAACAGAGGATGCAGAACAGCACATGGACTTGCACAAACCCAATAGCATTAGTAACTTATGCTTTTTAAAGAAAATTCCGCCCCTCCCGCCAAATTCCACTCCAATTTTTAAAAATAGGTCATACATTTAGAAGTATTAAGTTGATGGAAAATAATATGGGGAGGAATTACAACTCAGCTCAACCAAATTCCATTCCTGAAAAGTAAGCCTACTTAGTTTTCAAACATTTGCACAGTCATCACTGCTCTCACAATCCCAGAAGACAGTTTCAACAGTAAAACAAGTGCCCACAATTTTCTGGCTTTTCAATGATAAAGGGTTCATATCTGAATGTACTCTTACCTCATCTACCAAGTTGTTAATTATGAAGACTTGATACAGCAGATCATAATAATTTGTCATTGGTATTGTGCTGCCTCTCTTCCTTTTATAAGGAGAACGTGGAGCCTGGAGCTTCACTGTTATGGATTTGTTGCTATGAGCCACAGTTACCATTGGAGGTCCTATCACAGCTACGGAAAAAAAACCCCAAAGCTATAAACACAATTATTGTTTATTAATAATATTTCCTAGACTGCAATTTGAATCCATTCAACAAATGTTCATGTTACCAATTATATATTATGCTGTATTTACTTCTCAAGTGACACTCCATAAATTCTTACTTCTTGGTGTTTGTTTGGTTTGGTTATTGTTATTTTGGAGATGACATTTCTGGTGTTTGTAAATCTATGTTTGAGTCAAACTTTCTGAAATTCCTTGGAGCTGATATTGTTAAGTGGTGACTGGTCAAGCAGAATTCCAAAATTGCCCTGATTTTCTTTTTCCCTTGTATTTGTCTTTGAGCTTGGACTGCACAAAACATCCATTTGAGCCATTTCAGCTATGGCAAGGATGCAGTTTATACCATCACTTATTTTTATTTTGCAATCAGCTTGGTTAAACACAGCTAAGGCTTCAAGCTAGTGCCTGCATACAAGTGTGTGCGGCATCAGAAATGTGGAGACACAGGGCAGCAGCTGCCTCACAATTCTCTCCAGGAGAAGGAGCTGACACAGGGAAAGATGTTCTGGTTTTGCTGCAAGGTGCTGCTTTGTGTCAAAGCTTGTGGTTTCATCTGTGGAGGAGGTAGTTTGCACTTCAGAGCTGTGTAGTGACCCACACTGACAATTTGATTTTGCATTGGCCAGTGAGGGAAAATGGGTGAATTCAAGGTGAACTTACTGGTAGGTAGACTGCTACTGTTCAGACTTTGGGCAGTCCTCCGTTTCTAACATACTCTGGCACTATAATGACAGTGCTAACCAGAAGCTTTGCACATGTCCTTTCTATGTCCTTTCCTGTAGTTAGGATAACACATAAATGTGAGACGACTAGTGGCCACACACCACGCAGCTCTGTTCTCTCTTCTCCCCACAAAGAAAAAATGCTTCCCTTTTTATTATCTTGAGTCCTATCCTTCCAGCAGCTCCAAAAATGCCTGAAAATTATTTGTGCATTTCCATGCCCAGAGGAAAAGGTTGAATTAAAGGGATCTTTTGATCTCCTAATTACTGGTGAATGGCTATTTAGCCATAATCACTTGGCTTTCAAGTGTGTGGAGAATTACTCTGGCATAACACTTCACCTGAGAGCTATTGACTCACTTCTTTATGTACAGCTTTGTGGCTAGAAAAGGATTACTCATGTTTGCAAGTTGTGAGCAGAAATGATGAGTTCCATGCCACAGAAGATCAAACTCCCTCTGGGGGACGTGTGTGTTTGCACTTACTCTCTCGCCAAGGAGTGAATCTGCAGCTGAGGCTCCAGTTGGAATAAACACCAGCCCAGGCTGCTCTCACTCTGCTGTAGTAAGGCTCCTGGATGTCAGAGGTCTCATGAGTTAGGTCACAGGTACGGCTTGAAATCCCCCAGCACTCGTCTTTGTTTTGCCACGTGCTCTGCCCGTACCTATGGAGAAACAGGGATCACTGCCTGTGTCCATGCAGATTCTCAGCCAGCTGTTTCACTCTCATGGCACTGACAAGCGTCCTGCCATGGAAATCACCTGCCTTCAATTTGATAACAGGGAAGGTTGATTTCATGGGCATTTGGGGGCTACAGGTTTCTGTCTTTTCTGAAAGAAATCTAAAGCAGGGACTATGGCTCACCTAAGCCAGCTCTCAGTTACCCCGTGGGAGAGGCGGGCAAGCTGCAGCATAGCCAGCGTATTCAACAACGGGCAGAATGCTGGATTTCACCAAACCATTTCTCAAGGGCAGTAAGGAATTCAGGCACTCACCAGTGTGCCAGGGATGAGAACAGACCCTGAACACCAGCCCCTAATGGTGCCTCAGTCTTTCCATGCAGGGCACCCTGAGGCAGTGCTGTGGGCAAGGTGGGCCACTGATATACCTTAAATATTCTATTACAGAAGAACTTGACCCACCTAGACCTTCTTGAGGAAGGTGACTGGACCCAGTGACTTTCAGAGGTCCCCTGGAAACTACATTTTGCTTCAAATTCTTGGTGCCATGAGGGTGCAGAGCACAGTGCTGGAGGTGCTTATTCCTTGCCTGTCTCATGCTGCTTGACTGCACCTCACAGGATTAATAAGTGCAGAAGCAACTGAGAGCTGGCCGCTAAGCGGGACATGGCTGTTCCCCAGGAATGAGAGCACCCTGTCAGATGAGAAACCATTTTGATGTGCCCAGCAGGGCTAAGCCCCAGCAGAGTGGGAGGCCCAGGTACTTACACTTTGTACTGCACAAAGTAGAGCGCATCTCTCGCCTCTCTGGCCCACCCAGGCTGCCAATGCAAAGTGGTGTTGAAATTTAACGAATGGAACTCTACCTTCTGTGGCTTAATCGAATCTTGCAGGTCTTGGTTCTCCAAAACTAAAAACGCTGCAGGTAAGAAGGAATGATAACATGACGTGTTTGTCACAGACACACTCCTCCTTGGAGTCAGAGGGTATTGATACAGACCATTTTAGTTTCATGGCTAGCAGACCACAAGGAAATGAAATCTCCTGGATCCCATATTCAAAACTTTCCAAGTCATGAAATCAAGTGGTTACAGAAGAAACACATTTAGAACTATGAAAGGAATACTTTTATGTGGTCTGAGTGTTTGGAGGAGAGGGTTTATTTTTTTTTTTCTGTTTGTTTTGGGTTTGTTTGTTTGTTGTCATTTTGTTTTTCTTTTTCTTTTAATTGGTTTGTTGGTATATTTTTCCTTAGTTAGTTTGCTGCTGTGAAAGATGTCTCATGTACATCCCAGGAAACAAACCCTTCAGATCTATTCACAGAGCCTTCAGTAAGAAGCCTCATCAATACTTAAAAGTCAAAACTCAAAAGCCCTTTCCCTCTGCTCCACAATTCAGCTTTAACCTGAAGAGATTATAGCTCTTTTGCTGTTGCCACAGTCATATTTACCAGCTGCTGCCTAGTAAACAACCTGAAATTCACTGCTTTTCCTGTCTATACCACTGGAAAAGCTGTCTGACAGTTTTCAAGATCACATCTTTTCAAACTGCAATATTACTATAACAGATTCAGTTAACAATCTCTCTGAATAATTCAAACCCTAATATTTCTGTGGGTTTTGCGACTCGGATGACAGCAGGCTTTACCTTGGCATAGCACAGAATCAGATAAGACTTTACTGGCTAAACTGAAACTGGTAATACAGCCATGAAAAAAATCTAACGGGCAACACGTTCATTTTATCTGCATTTCAGAACCTGGAAAGATAAAATAACTAACTTGAAAGTGACTGGCTTTTGAAACCCACGAAAGGATACAGAGACTTCTTGACTCATCTAAAAATTAAATAACAAGCCCTTCCTCCCACTCCCCCCTCCCTTCCCATATAGGAAAAGAACAAAAAGCCCTTACTTACAAGTTGTCTCATCCTGAAGCAGGTGCATCAGGAAGCAGAGGAAGGAAAGCATGATCCTCCTCATGCTTAGAAGAGCAGCTCCATGACTGAACAGCACCTCTCTTCCTCTTGGGCATGTCTTATGAGGAAGTAATTGTTAAGCACTCCAGAGTTCCCCTTATTTTCAGTGGTTTCCAAATTCCCCTGTTTGGCTTTGGTTTAATTTAGCTGGGAAACATATGAGTAGCTCTAAATTAAACATGAGCAATTTTTCTTTCTTGGCAGCTGTGATCATGCAGAGTTTGGAACTAATTATGAACCAAGCCATTATGAAAAAGGTCCCTTTTTTAAGACACTAATTCCCAGATGATGTCTGCCAATATTGCTGTATCCCATAAATTTGTCACAGAAGCTTTCTTGCTTGCCATGCTAAGATTTTTAATATTTATTTATTTATTTATTTTCAGCTCACTAGTTGCTCAGAGCTGAAGAACACAAGAAGGTTTGCTCCAAAGATATAAAAGACCTACCCATGAGATCTGCTCTGGTTTGATGGACTGCCTCTGGGCCAACAGCAAGAGATGGACTTTGCAGGTGTGTTGGTGGCAGGATATCATCTAGGGGGCTGTCACCGGAGGAATGAGGAGCTGTGAAATCACTTCTGGCTGCTGGGCAGCATGTTCACCCCATGTTGGCTGTGGGGGAGATGCTGGGAGACTGGAGAAGTTGAAGGACTGTCAGCTTCCAGGCAGAGATTAGGAAGGTAAGCCCAGCCCATAGGGCCAAAGTGCCACTCTGGGTTGGACTTTCAGACTGCCCGGAATCGTATGCCCCAACTGGTGCAGGGGTGCTGCAACACTGCCTGCACAAATATTGGCATTTGTCAATGTTATCCTCTGCATCCTGCCTGCCCAATATATCCACCCCTACAAGCTTGACTCCAGGGCTGGGGATGCTGGGGCTCCCGTGTGAAAACCATCTCACTTTGTGCTTACAAATGCTTTAATGCCACGTGCATGTCTGCCTGGGGAGAGATGAATTTTGTGCTCCTGGGATGTACGGAAAGCTCAGACAATTCGGTTGCTGGTGGTGAACGTGGTGCTAATGCCCAGCCTTGCCCGTCATTCTTCCCTCCCCAAAAGCTCCCCGATGCTGACACCCACTGGTACTTCACTGCTCATGCACCAGTGCAGCTAAGCAAAAGTCAGGACGCATTCTCTTTTTGCAAACTCATGATGATAAGCAAGAGGAGAAAAATGCTAATTCATAAGACTTAGCCCAGCCCTGTGTAACAGCTTCCACAAAAGGAGTAATGGATGTGAAGACTACCTGTGTGCAAACAAAAAATTGTCATGAAATCACTTTTACTTTGGGAAAAGGTGGAAACTGAAGGCTTGTCTGGTCAAAAAAAGTGCAAGTTCTGGTTCCAATGAACTTACTTAAAGGCCACCAGTTATACTGAACAAACTGAACAACATCTAGTCAAGAAGCTGACCTTGGTCAGATAGATGGGCACAGGGTCTCAGTTCAGCTGATCACCTATACCTCATTATACTAGCACCAAACCTGCAGCATATATAATAAAATGCTAACTGTGTAGCTCCAAATAATGAATTAGTCAAACCATTTAAGGAATTAAAAAACTGAGAAAAAGTGAAGGAAAAAAAACCCACTAAAATGAAGGCAAAGTCAGAAAGCCTATCTCTGGCTGCAGAATTTTTATCTATCCATTTCCCAAACACATCTTCAAAATCCAGTGACCTTTAAATAGTTCCCCACACCAAATTCAATTAGTATTTCATCATGTTATATGAGCTCAAGTACGGGAATAGGGAACTTTTACAAACCAATCACTAGACTGAAAAGTCATCAGTGTTTGGTCACAGGTCACGTATTTATTTGCTTGAATTGCACACACCTTCCCATATCCTGGGAAGCAGCCCATTGCCAGGAGCTGAAGTGTGGACCTTTGTCAAAGTTCTTTTCGATGGTAGTTCCTCCTAGGAAAGCAGAGCAGAGGGCCAGCCTGCAGGCACAAGTGGGTTTTGCTCGGAAGAGGCTGCTGTGCGGTGTGATGAAACGGGGCAAGAACTGCCTGTCACATGGGGAAAGCCAGGGTTTCCTGTGCCCTGCGCTCCGATGGTGCTTTGTCTGCAGCTGGGCTCGGCATTCTGCAGTAATCCGTAACTCTTCACATCATTTCTGCTGTCATTGAAGCAGCCGCTGTTCCAATGGCAGGTGATTAGCATCTGTAACACGGTGCTGCTACTCCTCAGCCTCGGTCACGCTGCTTCAGTGCTTTGTGTGATAAAAATCACTACAGTCACAGCAGGACCAGCTGCACACACACTCACGTGCACATATATATGTCTGGAGTCTCATGGAATATGTATGTGTGTATATAGTGCATTTCAAAATGTAAACTATTGAGGAACACAGGATGATGATGATACACACTGCAATGCTATTTAAAATATGAGAACTTTTATAAACAATATTAAGGGTACTCTGAACAGTACTTTATGAAGAAATAGAAAGTTAAAATGTACTACTTAGCCCAGTAGAATCCACATAAGTAGTTATGCTACTAGCTCATCCTAGCTTACACTGCAGCATCTTTCTGATCCAAACCATTGTGAAACAGTAGAACTGATATTTTTGTGAACCAACATAGAAAACCATGAGTATGAGAATTTTTTCCATTGCTGGAATGGAAACCTATCTGAATGGTGGATAAACAGCTTTCTTTCTCTTGAGGATGGATTATTGCTACACAGAGGTAAAAGTCAAGTACATTTTTGCTGAAAGCTGCTTGACTCCTTTGAAAGAACCACCTCCTTGTTACTTTTTTTTTCTTTTGTCCTTGAATGAGTTGTTTCCCACACATAAGAGGAGAAAACGTGACCCTGAAACTGCTACTGTAGCATGACCTTTGGCTTTTCAGATGCGAGTCTGATATTTACAGTGATGTGAGTGTGGGTTTTGCTTACATGCCTGGATGAGGATGTGGGAGGATGAAGAAAGCACACCCAAAGCATACTGAGAATACTTCTAGTAACCAGCAGAGGCAAGGCAATTCTCTCTCATGTGTGAGAACAAAACAAAAAAAAAAGTGAGTGGTTCATGTTACTCTAGACCTAAAGACATTTGCAATTGGAGCCACAGTTCTCAGTCTCTTCTAAACAGCCAGTGTGGACTCAGAGAAAAACCTGTTTTGGGAGGGGGCTCTGGAGGTCATCCAGTCCAGGCTCAGCATGGGGCTAGTGACAATTTTATTCCAGTTAATCATTTTTAAAGTGAGTTTCCTCCTACATATATCCTAGTGGGATTCCTCTGCTGCAATTTATGACAGTTTTTTGTAGTTTTACTGGGAGCTTCAGACAAAAGTCTGCCATTTCTGCAAAGGCTACAGTTGGCTACAGTTGGCAATTAGATCTCTCCCAAGTGCCACCTCTCCTGGCTGAAGGGATCCAGCTCCCTCAGCTTCTTCTGGTGAGTCATGTGCAGCAGGACAGCCCTCCACCAGTTCCGTGGGGACTGGGAAAGGGAATCACCACACTACACACAAAAATTAAAATGAAAGCAAAGAAAATCCCTACGGTCAGGCACGAGGGACTTTTTGGAGTTTTCCTCCCTGCCCTGTAGGAAAGAGACATTGCATCACATGAGCTCTTACCGAGAAGTTTCTGAGGAAGCAATGCAGACTTTCACTGCACAGCGTGTGCCTTCCCTGCTTCCTGCCCACAGGTACAAACCTCATCTCTCACTGTTAAACAGCTTGGGTCAACATTTTAAAGATGACAGAAATTCCAATGCTGCAGCTGCATCTACACAGTGAGACTTTTGACCATACTAAGGATGAAGATCTGCTGAAGGCTCAAAAGTAGCAAGTCATCATTTGCACATGCAGTATTTATTTAACAATGTGCAATACACTGAATTAACCAGGAAGTTACTAACCAACACTAACATTCATTAGGAACTGAAATTGATACCCAACCTCAAGTCTTTTATTTAAATGACAAGTTCCCTTAAAATTTTCTGGTTTTCTCACTTGCAAAGCCACAGAATTATATTTTTTCCTACCACTAAGGAGTGCTGTAGTTTGTTTAAGCCAATTAAGACACACTTTTTAGATTGTAGATCCCTCACCGAATCATCTGCAGACAAAAAACTACCAGCTTGGAGGCACGTGATATTAATATTCCAGCGTCAGTTTTTCTTAGGTAGTCTTCATAGCATAGTAAAGGTGCAAAGTGCTCAGTCAGCCAACAGAACCCACAGATAAAACTGGAGAGGTACATCACAAACATTGATCATGCTTTCTTGGTCCACCTACTAAAGTAAAGAAAGGCTCTACTTAAGTAAAGACATTCTGGTAGTGCCAATGCTCTCTGACACACTGCTGCCAGAGGCAGCTGAGGCAATTCCTGAAATATTGGTAGTGTGGGTAGGATATGACCCACGCACTGATTTTTTTTTTTTTTTNTTTTTTTTTCTGGTAGGGAGTGGTTCAAAGCCACTGAATCTAATCACCAAGTCCTGTCCAGACCACACTGGGCTGACTCAGCACATCACACAAGAAGGGCAAGGGGTTGGCAGGCCAAGGGGTTGGCCGGCCTGCACTTGGGAAAAGACACACAGAACTGGGATGTCTGCCTCCACATTTGTCATCAAAAATCGGACTGCAGAAGGAGCAAACGCTTCTGGTAAATACTTTGGGCAATACAGCTTGGAAAGATGCAAGCTCCAGGGGTTTCTCTGGCCAAGGGAGAAAAGAAATAGAAAGAAGAAAAAAAGAGAAACTGCCTTTTACTCATCTCTTCTGCAAGGAGAAATTCACAAGCATCACACTTTCTAGCCTGCGGCTCAGTTCTGTGATTGTCTTTTGAATTCTCAGTATCATTCTCCATCATCCAAGGAGTGCAAACTCTAGACCAAAGTCCATTCTTACAATAATCTTTACCACCACCATCTCCAAATACCTACTGCATATGTATATACACTTTTTTAATAAGCCTTTCTTGTTTTCCTTAATAACTACAGTGTTGAAGATCTTGTGTGGATAGTCTCTGAGCATTCAGGAATCGGTGTGCTGAGCTTTTCAGGACAGGACCCTTCACACAACTGGTTTTCACACTTCTCAGAGGTGTTAGTTTCGAGTCTACTGCAGCATGACTGTTTAACCACTAAGATCACCCTGTGATTCTTAAAGACATAAAAGCTTTGTTCCATATTCTCTTAAAGGAAGTTTGGTGTTTCTCAAATAAAATTGCTAGTTTTGCTGCACATCCTGAAGCAATTGACAAATTAGTTCTTTGTAATTCACCATCCAAATTCACAGTACTTTACTGCAGTTTCTATTTAGATCTGGGGGGTGAGTACATATTGGTTCTGTACTAAAAGCTGATATAAGGCCAGACTGACACCTGAGATGAAGCCACATGGAAGAAGGGACTGAGAAATGGCAAAGATCCTCTCTACCTCCTTGCTACCACTGCCCTCTAGCCATTCAGGCAAGCTTTTACAACCCTTACTTCCTTGTTATAATTTCTCTCACACTTAATCACATTGCAGCAGGTTGTCACAGGCCTCAACTCTAACAAAGCTGGCAGCGGAAAGCACACACAGTTCCTGTCATCTGGAATGGAACTGCACATGCCCTCCACCCTTCCTACAATTAATTGAGCTGCTACAAACTTGCAAAACATGCCACAAAACATAACACAAACCAGTCATGCCCAGAAAGAAAACAAAGCGTATTTACTTTCGTTCTTTTCGCTCTGTATTTTTAGTCTAAAAGGATTGTATTTATCCTCTTTGAAAGGGTATTTTTGAAGGGAGGTAAGTTTTTGAGTTTGTTATTCAAGTGATGTTGGCACACAGAAAAAGCTGTATCAGAGTCACTACTCTTACTGCTGTACTGTGCACACTACAAGGATTTGACAACTGCAGGATTAATTTTGCAGGACACATAGCAACCTGGCAGGCAGAACCTCCTGGTTTGCTTGCTCATTGTTTGCTCTGCTTGTAATGCTTTTCCTCTTTCAAGCTGTGGCTGCACAGCAGAAATTAAAACATCACACAAATAAGACTTCTGTGATCATTTAAACTTCTATTGAACAGCAACAAGTTTCAACATGTTCTTCTAATGAATAGCTTCAAGTTTCAAGGAAGGCCAGCTTTCTTTGCTCTGTAGCAATTAATCCTTTCAAATGGTTTGAGCATTTAATCCCTTGTTCATAAGTTTTAAATAGGACATAAGGAAGCATCCCCAGGCTGAACAATAGGACGGGACTTAACTTACTGTAGAGGCTGTATTAACAGCATCAAAAGGCAGAAGGATGGTCAGTATGGTCTGGATCCAGGAACTGGCTGCACACAGCCACACACACGGATGGGCCACACACATCTCCCCCAAACAGTGTTTGAATTCTCAATACTGTTCAAGCATACACCACGTGCATAACATGAACTGAGAGAGCTATAAAAGCACACTTGGTCTTCAGAACAAAAGCTAATAGTCATAAAGAGGCAAGGACACACATTTTTCTTCCTACATTTTATTTATATATAAAAATGTACAGTATTTACAGGAATTTCATAACAGATTTCAGTCCAACTACTGCATCCATTTAGGGAATATAGAAAGAGTATTAGTAAACAAGAACTTAATTGTTAAAGGACTGAACTATAAAAAAATCACACTAAAAGTATCTACACAGGTCACCTTTTCCTGAGATAAAAGGTACTTTGTATTCGGTTTGTCATTTTGGTTGTGTGTTTTTGCTTTTTGGGTTTTTGGTTTTTTCAAGACGTGCTGAAACTATTTATTTGAACCAAGTACATCTCTTACTAATATTCAGCTGACAACATGGAACCACTTCAGAGCAAGTGGTTTTTCCTATCCCTGAGAAAAACAGGTTTTCTCACAGAAGTTTATTTTTCTGCAATCTTTTAGCGAGGGATTACATAAAAATACGTGAGTCTGTTCCAGGCAACTAGGATTGTACATGCTTCTTGTTTCCACAAGTGCCAGCAGATCTGACAATTTTTTTTGAAACTACATTATTTACTTATGTGGAAAACAACACAAAAGCTGATTTGGTATATTTGGTATTTCTGTGCCAACACATGGTACTGCCGCAATACTTCATTGTTAACTGCAGATCTAATAATAAAAATTACCATGTAAACTCAAGAACTAAAGAAGTTCTCAGAAATGTTGGCAGGTATGAGGCCACAGTTTGTGAAGCTCTCTTTCACAGGATATAATGCTTTGGAGTCTTACATCATCACCTAAATCATCTTCAAGCAAAAGGAAAGGAGGAGTGCTAAGCAGCCAGGACAAGAGTAAAAATCAGCTGAAAAGGTTTGAAGTGGCAAAACCCTGTGAGTCTGTCATACTGGATAGCTGATAGGCCTGTAAAAGGCATGAATATTAATATTATAATATTTTCAATGTATAAACGTTAGGCACTTTCATATTCTGGATTAAGGTGCTATGTATGAATATTCAGAAGCTCAAGTAAACTACTTCATTAAAAGTATAATAATCAATTAAACTAAATCAATTAGGCGAAAATGTATAGGTAAATACTACCTGACAGGTTCACAGCCACATTGCTCAGATATTTGGTGTTACAGAATTGCAAAAACAAGACTAAGTAGCTGTAGCTGGAAAGGCATTTTCATTCCCATCCCAAGAAATCCTCACTGCAAGCTGCTGGATCGTATCCAAACACAGATTACCACCATGACTTGTCCTACTCTTAGGCTCTCAATACCACTACTGGCAACTGCTAAGAACAGGACTGGGGGTAACAGAGCTTACTGACCCAGAAACACACCCTTGTCTCACTGTGGCCTCACATTTTCAGCTAGAGACAGCTAGCAAAAGAATCCTGTGCTTTGTGCACCCTTAAACTTCCTTTTTTTCACAATTACAAAAGCTGTAAGCTGGCCTGAGCAATTTAAACATCTAAACTATCTCTGTGCCACTAGGTAAGTATGCAGCACACAGAAGACAGACTGCAGGGATGGTGCAAGTTCAGTGGCTTTTGTATTTACAGTTCAGAAGTTTTGATTAAAAAGTCCATTTAACCTTGTTTTATTTCAAGAGCAGGTCTGCTGTATTTATATGTGATACAAAGCACTCATACCGCTGTTCTTGATTTGCAGCTTCTAAAATAACACCGCCTTTCCAATACGTGTGACTATCTGCCATGCCAAATATTTCCCATAAGTTTTGATCTATTTCTGTGTCATTTCTCATTGATCTTAACATCACTGTTCTTAATACATCCTAGCTCCTGGCTGGGTGCTGTCACTCACATATGAGTCCATAGGACTTGAAAGATTCAGAAGAATGTACACTGTAGTTGTACTGCAGGCATAAGAGAAAAGAACCTGAGCACCTGGTTTTAGAATGTGTCTATCTGCATTCCTCTTCCAGTGTGTCAGCAAAGAAAAATCTTCCAGACCAATGAAACACTTAGCTCACACAAATCTAAGATGCTGAGTCTTAGTTTTAATAGCACCAGGGTTTCCTGACACACTGTTAAGAATGTAAGTCTAATTTAAAAAAATATACATGCTTCTGACAGAATCTTGGTTTTGAGGCAGATACATCAAATCCAGTAACTGCCAGAGCTAATTCCTGACATTCTTGGACAACATCAACATTTTATTTCTTTTTTCAACAAACCTGACAGACGGAAAACAAGCTACCAAGTGCAAGGTTAAATACTTCAAGCAGTTGCAAAGAAAATACTAAGCAGATTGTCTGGTCACAAACTTATTCCCAAAAAACAAGATTAACATCACAGTTTCTAATGCCCTCTTTATCCCTTCAGAGCCAAGTTTAACTTAAACACTTCTCGGACATTTATAAATTCCTGAGGTATTTATTGCAATTTATAATCATCAACAAACCTCCAAATTCAGAAAGAAATTAGATCAACTCCAATCTCTGCACAAGACACTGCTGCTCATCTACTTAGTAGACAGCTTGCTAAGAGCTTCAGTGATGAACCACATCACTACCTGCAAAGTCAGTTTAGTTGAAGTTTCAAGTGCAATTAATGCTGATTTACAAAAATCCTTCTCGTAACACCAAGAGTGTTATTTTCTGCATCTCTGCCATGGGGAGACCTACACATTAGTGCATGCTAAGCAGTAAGTCACTAAGCACTGCCTTCTAGGAACTCAACCCAGAATATGACATTGAAAAAAGCTGCTAGGGGGTCTCACTGTGTTTGAATATAATGTAGAAACAAATCACAGCCAGCTAAGAATTACTAATTGGGTTTTCCATGACATCGTAACTACAAAGTTCACCTGCTTGATTTGGCTTTTCCTAGAATTATCAAAACTCTGCTAACCAATCTGTTACCTTCCTGTGAGCAGAGATGGGAAAAATAGCTATTGTCTTTAAATATTTTGTACCATTGTGGTCAATATCCGATACATACAAGAACGGAAGCACTCCAGAAACTGCTGTATAAATTAACTTCACCTTAAGAATACTCATGTCACTGAGAAATGTAAAGATAGAAGTTCTATGACACTGGTTTTCCTTTAAAACCACCTCCTGTAACATACTAACAAGTCTGATAATGCTATAAAAATGTCTTTTAAAACAAACTCACGATTTTGTGTAAATGGACCAAATTGTACCCGCTAAGCGGGTTTTTTTCCCCCTGAACTAAACTTCATTAATAATTGCTCTAAACATTTCCTGCAAATAGAAAATATCTATCAATTCTTGATTACAGGGAAATAAATGGATTGCATGGATTTCAATATGAAAAAATTAAATATAAAAATATAAAATAATTATTCCTCAGTTTTCAAAACCACAATCCCTATAATACAAAATTCAGAAGGCTGTCAAATGACAATAAAACTCATAAAGTACAACTTAATAACACCATTTTTCTCTTATCTTGAAACATACTTTCAGAGGGTAATTTTATGTAGTTCATGAGTTATGCTATTAAAAGGGGGGGAAATGACAGTGATTTTCATCCTGCTAGAAAACATGCTTGGAAGAAGTTCTATTAATTTCTATTTAAAGAACATATTGCTCTAAAAATTAGGATTAAAATGTCCCAGAAGAAACCAAGCTTTTGAATTTTGAGGACGTTCTCTAAAAATTCGTGCAACCACCCATTAGACTTTTTTTTTTTCCAGAAATGATCAGTCAGCTTGCTAATATATTCTGCCAGAATGTGATGTGGTTATGTACTGAAGTTAACAGCAAAGGCTACAAGTAACTGGTACTTTCACAGAATTGTTAAGGTTGGAAGGAACCTCTGGAAATCATCTGGCAAGGCAAGGTCTCCTAGAGCAGATGACATAGGAATGAGTTCAGGTGGGTTTTGAATGTCTTCAGAGGGGGAAGACTCCATGATCTCCTTGGCACTCTCTTCCAGTGCTCTGCCATGCACCCTGAATGCAAAGAAATTCTTCCTCATGTTGAGATGAACCTTCTTGTGTTCTTAGTTTATGGCCATTACTGCTTACTTCTTTGACATGGAACCAAATTTTTAAGATATACAGGAAAAGCTTACAGGCACAGTCTTATTAAAAAGAAACACGAGCATTTTATTTAATATAAAAATACTCTTCAAAAGAAAAAGATAAGCAAGAGGATACCTCCATTAATGGTAAAAACTCTCAAACATTTCTTGCACACATCTATCATATCAAGTGAAGGATTTCTTAAGCATTATGTTGGTTGAACTAATTTTGAACAACATTTGAATAGTGGTACAAGAAGTGAATAGCGGTACAGCTGCTGTTTTATAGTTGATGGTATGTTCTCTGTAGAGTATTGTTAAAAAACACAGCGCTATTTCAAATATATCATATTTTATATCATATATAAAAGCATTTCAAAAAGCAGTTATTATGAAATTTCCCCACACTTTTTATACCATTTTCATTTTTCACACTATTTTCAAATGTGTACTGATCAGAACAAGTACAACTTGTAGATGGTCACAGTTTAACCCAGACTTCCCATAACCTTCAGTAATGGTGTTCTTTCTGCGTTGTGGTTAAGCATTTCAGTTATCCTGGCTACTCAGTTGGCCTGTAAGCATTCACAGGCTGCTCTTCACCAACATCTAACATCAACACATCCAACGGAACATGAGGCTTGTCATAGCCAGAGAACTTGAAGCAGGTGCTTGGAATGACTGTTTGCTGTGTTTCTGTGGTAGAGATCTCTGACCCTGAAGACACTGTTTGCTGTGTTTCTGTGGTAGAGATCTCTGACCCTGAAGACTTACTGCAAATGTCCATTTGGCTACCCTCAGAAATGAAGTAACTCTCTTTTACCACGCTATTTTGTTCATCAGCAGCAAAAGAGACCTGCCCTGTACTTTCATGCACGGGCACCTCTCCTACTTTGGCTGGTGCCTCTGGGGAAGGGACAGAAGATTCTCCATCACAGGAACTCACAGGACTAACGGTTTGTTCTTCTGGCTCTATCCTCAGGAAGCTTACTTCACCATTCACTGGCAACTCCGACTGGCTACTTACAGATGCATACTTCCTGCCTGATCTTGATCCCAGGATGGTCTCTGTGTTCAGGTTTCTCATCACATTGACCTTAAATGGGAAAAAAAAAACCCAAACCAAAACCAACTTTGAGTTTAGAAGTTGGAAAAATATGTAAGGTGATAATAACAAACTTAATATCATTATAATCAATTCCAAAACAAAAATGCAAAATTAAAATCTGGCATGGTCAGTGGCCTATGTCCATGAGTTTAACTGTTCCAGTAACACTTGTTTGCAAGATCTTAAAAATGCTTTCTCTGGGCAGGCATATTTGCAAGGAGCAAATCCATTTCATGTCACCCACTATATTTTGAAATTTCCAATGCAGAGGTAAACAGCAAAAGAAGAAAAAGATATAATACTCTTCAGCTGGGGAAATGTTTCATACTCTGTAGCTAATGAGTGTAACTTACAGCAGCTGTGATAATTTCTGGCCAAGAGGGAAGTGAACAACATACCCAGTAACTGCATCTATGCTGCAGACTCCCAACTTAATTCCCAGAGCCACTAAGCACACCCTCAATGCTGCAACAAACCTTAATGTTTCACTTTGAAATTCCTCCACAGGTTGATCATATGAATTCTTTCAACAGCCAGGCTCCAGCTTGTTTTAAACAATTACAATATGCCTTCAGGCTGCTTAGATTCTTTAGCCTTTTTTTTTTTTT
>VWYP01009354.1:0-29580 GCA_013400435.1 Pycnonotus jocosus
ATAAATTAAATAATAAAAATAAAAAGTAATATAGAGATAATATAATTTATATTATGAATAATAACATAATAATTAATATAAATAACGATATAGTATTAATAGAAATATATTAATAAACATATAAGTAAATTGATACCGTTTATTTATTTATTGTGCAGCATTTGGAGCTGCAGGAATATTGGGGTTTGGGGTTTTTTTTTCATTCTAATTCTCTCAGTGCTGCATTTTTCCCATCAATTTAACACAGTTTTCATTTTTAAATTGAAGTTCTCAGTGGTAAAACTTCAAGGAAAAGGTGAACAAAGGGAGTTTTCAAAAGCTCATCTCTGGCTGGGGCCGGGTTCTGCAGGAGATGAGGGGCTGGAAATGATCCCAGCTGTTCCAATCTCACGGATAAACTCATGGAATTATGGGATGGTTTGGGTGGGAAGGGACATTAAAGATCATTTCTTTCCACCCCTGCTTGGAAGGGCAGGAGTGAATGACAAAATCAGGGATGAGAAATTCGATTGTTGGGAAAAAAAAAATCCCAATTATTCCCCTTGTGAGCAAACAAAAAAACTGTGGAGAGCAATGGGGTGTGAACTACCAACAAGGAGTTGAAGCAATGAACAATATCCTGATTTTTGAAATTGTTATCAAAACAAGCGTGGATCCAGCACGGTTCTACTCAGTCACAAAGAGATTTCAGTGCAGGATTGGCTGCAGCTCTCCACAGTTTTCCTTTTGGGGGATCTCTCTGAGCAAAGGCAGGGACACGAGGATCCCGTGCAGGTTTGGAAGGGCAGGAGTGAAGGGCAAAATGAGGGATGAGGAACTGGATTGTTGGGGAAAAAAACCCCAATTATTCCCCTTGTGAGNTCCCTCTGGCAGTTGGAATCCACTCCCCTTGTCCTGGCCCTCTCTGCTGGATAAATCACTCACCTGGGCATTAATTAATTCTCAATTTGGGTTTCCTGCTGTGCTTTCACTCACTCCAGGCCTTGTTTATGCCACAATTTCCAGCAAGGTCTCAGATAACTGAGTTTAAATTGAGATTTAACGGCGGCTGAGTGCCCAAACCCCCTGGGCACTATTAAAGCTGCCAGTTTGGGTTTCTGATGATTTTTAATGTCTCAGCCCCACGGACTTGGAGAAGGGATGAGCTCCACGACTCCACTGAGCTTTGGGGAAAGGCCTGGAATCTGAAATTCCCGAAATTTTCAAAGCAATGTGCTTTAAATTGCCAGGTTGAACTGGGAGCAGCTTTGGATGCTGCTGGCCACAGCGGTGTCGCTATAAAATCCAGATAAATATAAATATTCCATAGCCTGCCACTCACAAGAGCAGGAGGCAGGGCTGGGGTTTTCCCTGTTTTGGTGAGGTTTTTCTTTCTTTTTTTCATATTTTTGATTAGTTCAGTTGGTCTCAGGAGCTGAGGTGCAGCATTTTCCATTCCAGTGATAAATTTCAGGAGCCATCTGGGATTTTTTTTTTCCTCTTTTTTTGATTAAACAGTACTTGAGCAGCAGAGGTTGATTGATGAAAATCAAGGAGGGTGTGAATCAAAAACTATTCTCCTTTTTTCTTTTCTTTTCTTTTTTTTTTTTTTTTTAAACCACGAAGATTGAAATTCATTTTTGGAGAGTTCAATGGAGATTAATACGCCAGTTAAAGAGCCAAAAAAAAATTAAAAAAAAAAAAAAAAGAGTTTTTCCAGAAATGAGCACACAATAGGAAAGAAGAATGAAAAGAGGTGCCTGAAGCTCGAGATCTTCGTGTGCTTTGCCATTCAGCATCACCCTGAGTGCAGGAATTGCAGGAATGGCACTGGGAGAGGTGGCTGGAAACGGGGAAAAAATAACAAAAAATAACAAATAACATCTTGCTGTTGGACAAGGCTCTCCTCCGCTGACACCCGGCAGAAAAAAAAGGAATCAAATTTCAAATGTTCTCGCTCGCAGGGAGCTGAGTCAGAGCAATCCCAGAGCTGGATGCTGAATCATGGCTTGGGGATGGGAATTTCAGGGATAAAGTCACGAGGCAAAGCTTCTCCACTCCCCACACACCGAATTTTTCTCGTTCCCTTTATTCCAGAGCTTGTTCTCTCTCAGTCCCCACTATTCCTTAAACTCCGACAGAAAATCACCCAGCACATCCTCGGCTTTCTTGCTTTTTATATTTTTTTTAGCATCAAAAGGCGCCACAAGGACTTTTAAAACAATAAAAGTGGAGAAAACAAAGAGCCAGAAGCCTTGAGAAGAGACTGGGGTGCCCAAAAAGAAAATCATGGAAGAATTCCTCAATTTCCTGGGAGAAAATTGTGATTTTTTTTTTTTGCTTTCGCGACATTTTGTCCTCTGTAATCAGATACGTTCTGCTCCTCCGCACTCTGACGCCGGCAGGAAGGTCTGAAAGCATCCCAAAATAAATCCAGCAGGGAAGATTGGGAAGGTCACAGGGAATATGAGCTTGGATGACGTGAGCCAAGGGCAGGACTCTCTGAACGGTCCCACCACAGAAAGGGAAATGACACTGAGGTGACTCTGGGAAAGCAAAAAAATCCCTCAAAAGTAGAGAAACAGGCCAAGGATTGGATATGGGATGAAAGAATTCCCATTTATTGGAAGGGTTTGTTGGAGACATCCTCCAGACAGCCCCAAAACCGCCCAAATTCCAACGGTTTTCTCCCAAGAGCAATTCCATTGCTGGTTTGAGCAATGGTTTGGGGAAGGTGTCAGAGTGCTGCTGCCTTTTGGGGTTACCTAAAAACAGAGGCCAGGCAGGATTAAAGGAATAAAAAGCAGTTTATTTCTATTTATTGAGGGGCCTTCAGATCCATTGAGGGCAGACAAAGCCCCCCAGGGGCTGCACCCAAAAATGGACGATGGTCACGGGTTTCACACTTGGATCGGTTTGGGCCATTTGCATTTTGGGGGTTTGAATCATCCAATTCCAGCTGCAGTCCTGCATCCCTGGGTGCTGTTGTGGTCCCTGTTCTGATCCTTCTCCTAAAGACTGGAAACCCCTCAGCAGCTTCAGCACTTGTTGAAAGGGAAATTTCCAGTTTTGGTTGGGTACTCCAGGATCAGAGTTCAGATCAAAACCACAACAATGCAACTTTCACCTTCCTGTTCTCAAGCTGCACCAAGGGAAATTTAGGTTGGATATAAGAAAAAGGGTTTTTTATGGAAAGAGTGATAAAGTCCTGGAATGATCTGCCTGGGGAGGTGGTGGAGTCACCATCCCTGGATGTGTTTAAACAAAGCCTGGATGTGGCACTGGGTGCCAGGGTTTAGTTGAGGTGTTGGGGCTGGGTTGGACTCGATGATCTTGAAGGTCTCTTCCAACTTGGAAATTCTGTGATTCTGTGATCCTGTGATTATGTGATCCTGGGATTCTGTGATTCTGTGATCTTGTGAATTCTGTGATCCTGTCATTCTGTCATTCTGTGATCCTGTGATTCAGTGATCCAGTGATTCTGTGATTCTGTGATCTTGTGAATTCTGTGATCCTGTGATCCAGCAATCCTGTGATCCTGTGATTCCATGATTCTGTGATCCTGTGATCCCGTGATCCTGTGATTTCGTGATCCTGTGATGCTGTGAAATCTGTGATCCTGTGATCCAGCAATCCTGTGATCCTGTGATTCCATGATTCTGTGATCCTGTGATCCCGTGATCCTGTGATTTCGTGATCCTGTGATGCTGTGAAATCTGTGATCCTGTGATCCAGCAATTCTCTGATCCTGTGATCCTGTGATTCTGAAACAGCTGCTCTGTGTCTCTGGGACACAAGGAACAACTCGTTTGCAGCAGAGACACAATTAAGAAAATCACCCTCACAAAGTTCAGGCACAGCAGCCCATTGATCTCTGAGGGGCTGGCATGAATGGCAGAGGAAAAAAAACAACTTATTTTTAGCTCTGCTATTTCTGGATTGAGAAGTGTAAATGCAGATTATTGAGAGGTGTAAATGCAGATTATTGAGAGGTGTAAATGCAGCTTTTTGGTTTGAGTTTGAGATGGGTTTTGGGAGATCAACACTGGGGTAATTCCACCTGTGCTCTTGGAGCCTCACAGTTCCAAGGCAGCACACAAAGAATCCTCCTGGATACAAATTGATTTAAATCTCCCAGGAGAAAGGAAAAAATAAAAATAAATTATAAGGGCTGGTCCCATCTGAGATAGGAGGACTGTGAAAATGGATTTGAGTGTCTCTCAGCCTCCTCCCTGCCAATCCAGGAGTGTCAGTAACCCTGGCAACCCCGTGTTTGTTTTTTTATTTGCTTCTCTGCTCCTGTGACAACCAAAACTCCCTTTTTTTATTGTTATATTTGGTGGTGATGAGCACAAAACATAGCAATAAAAAAAACCAGAGCCCAAACCACATCGTGTTAAAGGAGGCAGGGGGAGGAAAAGGTTCAGGATGGGGTTTTTTAATGCAAATTTTACATATCTGTAAGCTTAGGGGTAGCTGAGACAGCTGAGATGTGACTGTAATGTTTCCAACCTTTTATTCCAACAGGTTTCTTTTCTCAATAGATCTTGCTGTGTGGGGGAACATTTAAATCCACCCAAAAACGCCGCTGAAATAAAAAATTAAGGGATGGAGATCTGGGAGAGGTTCCTGCCATCAAAAGCCATCCTGGAGGAGAAGTGACCAGGCAGGGAGGTGGAGTTGAAGCCTTTAATGTGGAGGTTCCTCAGCTGAAACCTCTCCTCTCCCAAAGCCTTCCCAAGGCAGCCAAGGCTCAGTGAAAAGTTCAGCTTTGTTCTTCAAGCAGCAGCAGAAGGCTCCAGACCTCAGACATGGCCTCAGGAATGGAAAGCTGGCTGAGAACGTCTCAGAAATGGAAACTTTGCTGAGAATGTCTCAGAAATGGAAACTTTGCTGAGAATGTCTCCAAAATGAGTTCTGGGCAGTTTCTGTGTCGGGGAAAGAGCTTTTCCCACACATTTCCTGAGGGTCTGGAGTGGCAGCTCCGTGCTGGCTGCACATCCCAGCCCTTCCTCACCCCTTGGCTACTCCAGGGTGAGGGGAATGCGCTGTGAACCCCCAGAAAATCACCCTCAGAGGGTTCGGGCACAGCAAACAGCTGATTTCGGAGGGGTTGGGGTGAATGGCAGAAGGAAAAAAAAAAAAATCTTATTTTTAGCCCTGCTATTTCTGGCTGCAGATTATTGAGGGTTGTAAATGAAGCTCTGTGGTTTGAGGGTCAGGGGGTTTGTAGGACCAGCTCGATACCAGCCCTAAAACCACCTCAAATCTCTGCACCAAGCCCCAGTTCCACTGGCAATTAACTCCATTAAGGCCACGTTTTAACCTTGGCTTCAGCCACCTGAGAAATGGGTTTTTTTCCTTTTTGAGAGCTGCAGACTCCACATCCATGAGTTTTTAGCTGACTGGCAAAGACAGAAATTCCTTCTGGACACCCCAGAGGTTTTTTGCAGCCTCACACAAAGCCTGAACAAACACAAGGAATTTTGTATATACCCAATAATTTTCCACAATTTTGGTGTTCCATAACACGTGCCGTGCTCAGTTTTACCTCTGGTTGCTCCAGCTGCATTTTAAGCACTTGATCCTTGCTTTTTTTTTTTTTTTTTTATTATTTTTTTTTTTTTTAACCAAGATGCTGCACTTGGAGGCTGCAGATCCTCTGCTGTGTTGTCCTAGCGCTGATCTATGATTTAAACTTCCAAAGTTCTGCACTGCCAAAGGACTTTGATAGAAGGTCAAGCTTGTTGATTATGAAAAAGTAATTGGAATTTGTTTTATTGGGGCAGGGGAAGGAAGGGAAGATGATTTGTATGTATCTGATAATAGAAAACATTATGGTCATTTATTTCAGTTTCTGTAATTGAATTTCAAACCTTTCAAGTCGAGCGCTGTGGATACATCCAGCCCAGAAACTTTCTGCCATTCCCTCATCCCCTCTTGATCGATTTTAGTGATTGCATGGATTTGTCTCTGCAGCAGTTGATTCCCAGCTAAAGGGCAGCAGCTGCAGGAGTTGCATTATTGGCAAACAGCTAATCAGGGGTCAGGCTGCTAATTGCTGCTGGCAGAGCCTGCAGAGCTGCGGGTGGCACGGGGAAATCATTCCCTGCTCCTGGAATGGGCTGGGCGGGGGGAAAAGGGGATCTGGAATTTGTGATGCATCCTGTCCCCTGTAATACACTGTGAGTTCACTGAAACTCAGCACATTGCGACCTGCAGGGTGCTTTAAAGCATGGAAATCGGTCAGTTTGGGGTTTGGGATGCAGAGGGATCTGCAGGGCTTTATTTTGATTTTCCCAGCCCTGAGAGGAGGCAGGGAAAGCAGCACAGCAGGAATTTACCTGAGTGAGCTCTAAAATTCTGTTTGTGCCCCAGACAGAGGAAGGATGGGGAGAGGATTGCAGGACTCTGCTGAGGGAATTCCCTGCTTTTCTGAAGATCCAGATTTCTGGAATTTGTGATGCATCCTTTCCCCTCTAATACATGTGCTTTAATCACTGAAACTCAGCACACTTCAATCTGCAGGGCTAACTTTGAAAAATGGGAATTGTTTGGGATGCAGAGGGATCTGCAGGGCTTTATTTTGATTTTCCCAGCCCTGAGAGGAGGCAGGGAAAGCAGCACAGCAGGGCAGGGAGAGCTCACCTGTGCAAAAATTTACCTGAGTGAGCTCTGAAACTCTGTTTGCATCCCAGACACAGAAAGGATGGCAGGACACTGCTGAGGGAATTCCCTGCTTTTCCGAGGATCCAGATGATCCCAGAGCTGACAGAGTTCACCTGCCTGCAGGGAAATCTCAGGGCACCTCTCCCAGATAAATGTCCTTTGCTTTGGCAGAGCCTTTGTTGCCCGGCTCCTCTCCCAGCAGCTCGAAATGTTGAATTTGGCAACCTCTGACTGGTTTCCCCTCCCTTAAAACAAACCAATTATCCAGGCTTGACAAGAATAGAAACAGAAGGTGGTAATTTCTCGCGCTCTTTAATTGCCTCCCAAAGAGGATAAAGCAGTTGCTTAAAAAGCCTCAGTCTTCATCTGCACTGTTGAAATAAAACCTTCTGAGGATAACTTAAAAGGACAGATGAAGAGCCTCGCTTCGTTAAGGGGAGCCAGGCCTAAACGAGCTGCTGCCTCCAGCAAACCCTGCCCATCATTAGGAATTCTTTCTCTGTCCCAGGAAAACAGCACAAACAGCACGGGAATTAATGCAGGAAAAGGAGCGAGGTTGGGGTGGTTGGGGTTTCAGAAGCCGTGAGGGGTTGTCGCAGTAGAAAATGGTTCAATAGTGTTGGATTAAGATTTCTGAGATTCAGGTGGTTTGAGTCCTTTTGCCCTCCTGGAATCTTTGGGCCAGATGCAAGAAAGAGATGGAGGCTTCAAGCTTCTGGTTTTTTAAGGTTTATCATGTTGTTTATTATTTTCTTATCCCACAGTTCTCTCTGTCCCCAGCGAGGTCTGTTCTGAACCCCGGCCATCAGGAACCAATACTCCCCTGGGAGGTCGTTGTCTTAAATCCAGATTATTACAAACAGATTGTTCACCATTTCCTACCAATGTCCACCATCCACACCAAACAGGGCATCTCCACTTGGCCCAATCTCCCCAAGCCACATTGTGCCAATGGCACAGCAGAAAATGGAGGTGAAGAAGAAGAAGAACCTCACGGACCGCCCCAAAATCTCCATCTTGTCTCCATCTATTTCTATTATAAAAACCTAAAACTACACATTTCTCACTCTGTGATAATCTAAACTACTGTGTTTCACACTCTGGAGATTTGTAATTCATCTCTGCTTTGTGCCAGGGTCTGTGACCCCCATGGACAGAGGCAAAACCCCCCCTGTTCACCCCCCTGGACAGGTCCAGGGTATTTCAGTGCTCTTGGACAAAACTCAAACTTCCTTTGCTCAGTTCCCATCTCAGGTGTCAGAGCATTTCCAGTTTGGGGATTTTAGAACCTCCCTGATCTGCCCTGCACTGACCTTACAGGGGTTCAGGGCATCTCCAGTTTGGGGTTTTTGGAGATAGAACCTCCCTGACCTGCCCTGCACTGACATCTCAGAGTTCAGGACATCTCCTGTTTGGGATTTTTGGAGATAGAACCTCCCTGACCTGTCCTGCACTGACCTTACAGGTGTCAGAGCATTTCCAGTTTGGGGTTTTTAGAACCTCCGTGACCCGCCCTGTGGGAAGCAAACGAGCAGCTGTGGCCAAAATCTGTTTCATGAATTCTCAGAGCGTTGCTCTCCCCATAAAAAACTGCCCAGGGACAGCTGAGATAAGAAAGTGACCCCTCAGATAATGGAGATCCTGGTGATCAGAGCACACTGCCAGGCTGCAACCACTGCATTTTTATGCTTACGACAAAAAAACTTGAATTTCCCACCTGTCCACCCTGCCCTGAATCCCCTGAGGCTCCTGGTGTTGTTCCCCAGGGGAGCTGAGTGCCTGAAAAGAGGATAAAAATGAGCTGTGCTTGTTATCTGCCAGAGCTGCAGCAGCTCAGGGAGGGGCAGGGGAATTCCTGCACTTCATAAAGTCTCTTCTTGGACATTTCAGCCGTGCAGGTGGGGATATCTTCAAAATAAACAACAGCAAAATGCTCTTTGTCATTCCTGCCCCGCCTGTGGCCCTCATTCCTGGCTGAAGGGATGAAGATCCCGGTTTTGTGTGAATAAATCTGACCCTCTGCCTTCTTCTGGGCCTTTGGCTCGGTTGAATTTGTTAATCCTGGTTTCTCTGTGTGTTTTTTTTTTGTCCCATCTCCCTTCCCTCCTCTGTCTTTTTTTCTGTGTCTGTGAAAAATGGGAAGCTCTGGATGCCCTGTTTGATCCGTAGGGCAGGTGCTTTTTAACTGGGAAAAAAAAATACACTCAACCAAAATGAAAATAAAAATTTTGGATCCTGCTCTAATGAGAGCATGCAGAGAACATTCCCAAGGGGCTGCTCTTGAGGATGTTTGCTAATTCTTCCTTTTATAAAGTGTAGCAAAAGCTGGAAAAAAAATTGTGCTGGAAACGTTTCTGCCGCTGCCAGAACACACAGGAACAAAGGAGAGCAGGGAAGGGGCGTGAAGAAAACCAGGGGGAAACTTGTTTTGACCAATAATTGCATTCCTGCAAGGAGTTTTTCCAGCACAGAAATTACTAAAAAAAACCCCAAAAAAACCAATGAGGGCATCCTCCTGCAGCTGGCAGCCAGAGGGGTTGGATTTCTCCAGGACTGGGATGTGCTCCTGCTCGGAATTGTGGCAGCCTGGAGCTCAGTCAGGGCTGGGAATTTGTGTCTCTCAACAAAAACAATCCCATGCAATTTCTTGTATGTGACTTTGGTCTCGTGGTTTTAAATCTGTTTTTCTCTGGACAGCCGAAGGACAATTCAGTTCCGAGGGTTTTGGGAAACCTTTCTTAACCTGGAGGATGAAAATAGGAAAAGTTTCTGCTAAGGAAGGAAGGAGGCACCACTGCCTGGAGGCTTGGAGGGGTTTCTGTGAGTGAGAGGAGCATTTTAAGGGTCTCAGTGTAGCAGTAAATCTGCACTGGGATGAGGGAGCACAAAATTTCCAAAGATTTTTCCTATTTCTTCCTCTGTGAACCAACTCCTTAATTTATCTCTGTCTCTCCCCTGAACTGAGGAGATCTGTTCCATTGGAAACCGGTATTTTGAACCAGCTCCTGTCCCAAATGATGGTGAATAATCAGAATTTCCTCTGAAGTAGAATGAAGGGAGAAAAGGAGCAGAACTGAACCAGCTTCACATTAAAAAAATTTTCATAATCATTCATGGAACTGATGGGAAAATCCATCCATTGGAGGGAGCAGGTTTGGGTTTGGGTTTGGTTTTGGGTTCGGTTTTGGGTTCGGTTTTGGGTTTTGGGTTTGGGTTTGGGGTTTGGTTTTGGGTTTGGTTTGGTTTTGGGTTTTGGGTTTTGGGTTTTGGGTTTTGGGTTTTGGGTTTTGGGTTTTGGGTTTTGGGTTTTGGGTTTTGGGTTTTGGGTTTTGGGTTTTGGGTTTTGGGTTTTGGGTTTTGGGTTTTGGGTTTTGGGTTTTGGGTTTTGGGTTTTGGGTTTTGGGTTTTGGGTTTTGGGTTTTGGGTTTTGGGTTTTGGGTTTTGGGTTTTGGGTTTTGGGTTTTGGGTTTTGGGTTTTGGGTTTTGGGTTTTGGGTTTTGGGTTTTGGGTTTTGGGTTTTGGGTTTTGGGTTTTGGGTTTTGGGTTTTGGGTTTTGGGTTTTGGGTTTTGGGTTTTGGGTTTTGGGTTTTGGGTTTTGGGTTTTGGGTTTTGGGTTTTGGGTTTTGGGTTTTGGGTTTTGGGTTTTGGGTTTTGGGTTTTGGGTTTTGGGTTTTGGGTTTTGGGTTTTGGGTTTTGGGTTTTGGGTTTTGGGTTTTGGGTTTTGGGTTTTGGGTTTTGGGTTTTGGGTTTTGGGTTTTGGGTTTTGGGTTTTGGGTTTTGGGTTTTGGGTTTTGGGTTTTGGGTTTTGGGTTTTGGGTTTTGGGTTTTGGGTTTTGGTTTGGGGTTTGGTTTTGGGTTTGGGTTTGGGTTTGGTTTGGGTTTGGGTTTGGGTTTGGGTTTGGGTTTGGTTTTGGTTTTGGTTTGGTTTTGGTTTAGCCTTGCATGGCAGTTTCCAGAGCAGTTTTTTAGAATTTTTTTCACCACTGGAAATACCACAAAAATCATTACCCAGTGGTTCAGTACAAGGGCTGAGATGCCGGGTTCTGTCTCAGGGAGCAGAGGGAATCTCCTGCAAATATCCAAGGAACAGGATCCAATAAATATCCAAATACCCAGGAGCAGGACAGGAGGGGGAGCTCCCCGTGCAGATCCCTCGGTGCTTTGGGATTAGGAGGGAAAATCAGATTCCAGCCTGTCCCTGTGACTGCTTAAAGCCACCCCTGCCCCGGATTTGAACCGGACCCCAAAGGGCGAGAGGCTCCTGCCAATCCCCAGGGGATGCAGCTGATCCCGACGAGGATTTGTAACAAATCCTGCCCTGGGGGCAGCAGCCTCTGCTTCCCTTCCTCTGATCACCGATGGCAATTTAAACATTTCCCTTTCTTTCCTCTCCTCCCGTGTTGCACCCTTCTCTGCCTTCTGCCATCTAAATCCGGCTAAAGCTCCTGAAAGGAGATTAAGGACTGGTAGATTTTAAACAGTGCAAACCAAGGTGGAGTCTCACATCCCAAGGGTTGGTTTTAGTTATTGTTGTTTTGAGATTTTTTTTGTTTTTTCTCTGTTGTTGTTGTTGTTGGTTTGGTTTTTTGTGGGTTTTTTTGTGTGTTTTGTATTTCTTTTTGTCTTTTTCTCTTTTTTTTGTTTTTTTTTTTTTTTCCCCCACAGTTCCTTGATAGACAAAGTCTTGAGCTTAATCTGCTTCTTCAAAGGAAGAACCAAAACACATCTGATCAAAACCACAAATACCTTGAGCAGGGTGTTTTCTTGTTGGTTCTAACCCTGCCCAACCCCTGCTGCTGGATCACCACCCCCTGCCCTGCTCTTCCTGGCATTTCTTGTGGCAAAATCCTCATTGACTTCAGGGGGATTCGTATCAGAGCAGCATCAACCGAGATTTCCCTCCCTTTGAGTTCTGCTGAGCCTCAATTCACACAAATTCTGCTCTCCAGGAGCGAAGAAGCTCCGGGATGTCCCCGTGGAATGAATTCCTGCCGGGCAGTTGGGCGCTTCCAGCAGGGATGAGCTCTGTGCTCAGTGCTTCCATGAGCTCGAGGAGAGCTTGAAGAACAAAGGCAGCACGTGGCTGTGGTGCTGCTCAGCTCTGCCTCTGTTTGCTGGCGCTTTCTGAGGTGTTTTAAGAAAACAGAGACGTGACAACCACCAGCTGGCTGTTAATTAATGCAAATTCACGTTGGTGCCTTCATTCTGCCCTCAGTTCATCCTCCAAGGTCCCTCCAGCTCCTCGTGCAGCTCTCCTCTTGTATATTTTCCAAATTTTATGACCTTGTAAGGGCCGGTATTCTTTAAAATGGGATTTAAATCACGACGTTACCCTTGTGCTTCATTTCCTAAACATTATTGTAAAAGAACCGGCAAAAATTCCTGTGGTGTGAAGCAGCTCCCAGGATTTCTTTCGGGGATGTCACAACGTGTGCAAAGACTCTCTGTCATTGTCCTATTGATTTTGGGTTCCCTGCCATGCCCAGCGCAGCTGAGGGTTGGGGGGTGACGCTTCCAGAAGGGGCTGCTGATCTCAGGGCTTTATTTCGGGTTTGGCAGCCCAGCCTGGAATAATTTACAGCAGCCAGGTTTGAACTTGGAGCTGTCCTCGCTCCTCTGTCCGCGGTGTTTATTTGTGGGTGGCTGAAACCAGGTAAGGTCAAACCTTGATCTCTCCCCAAGATGCCTGTAGCTAATTTAGACATTAATCAAGCTCTGTGCTCTCTCTTCATGAGCCTTCCTGAGCTGGGACCAGCGTGAGGAAGCAAATAAGGACAAGTGGGAATGTCTTCACCAGCCCCACATTCTGCCAAGCTGATTTATCCCTCTCCTGCCCCATCCCTCTGCTGAAAATTCACTCTTGGAGACACCAGAAACTTTCTCTTCTCTGACTCAAGGAAACAAACAACAAAAAAATCCTTTCTGGAGATCGCTCAGGTTCCCTTCCACATTGCTTGGGAGATTTTCCTTCAAAGTTTTGTCTGAGCAGGGCCGGAACATCTTCCCTTGTCTCAGATCGATATAACGACCTTCCCCAGAGCTGTAATTGCATTGGGCAGGGAGGCATCAAACCTCAGAATATTTGATTTGTCCTCAACCCGAGGTGAGGACTCTCAGTGTATTTTTTTTTTTCCTCCCCAGCCCTCTGTGAGTGTAATTCCGTTTAAATCTGCAGGGATCGCTCTGAGATTGCTCTCATAAAGGAGGTGGGTTAATATCCCTGCTGTCCTTGGCTTTACTGCAGACAGTGGCAACGAGGGGCCTAATTAGTGTGATTGGGTTGGTGCTTAAGGAGGTTGCTCCAAGAGAAGCTGGACTGACACCACAAAACTCATTAAACTCAGCTCTTCCAACAGCCCTGGCTTTATGTGGAAGAGAAAAGGAATCCGGCAAGAGGGAAGTCAAAGCTGAATCCTCATCAGAGTAATTAGTGCAAGTCATTATTTCCTCGGAGCCTCAAAGGGGCACATTTATCCCGAGGAGATGCCAAGGGTAGGGCTGGATGGAGCTGCCTGGGAGGGGAGGAAGGAGAGGGGCTTTGCCCCCGTTCCCTGGGAGGGGATGCGTGATCCCATTAGCGCCGCTAATCCCCTTTCACGGCTCTCATTCCCTGCCATTATCTTTATTTGGCTGCCGATTTCCCTCATGGAATTCTGCTGCCACTCACACTTTTAGTGAGCAGGAATTCGAGGGAGGGAAAAATCCTGCCTGTGGCAGTGTTCCTGGAAGGAAAAGGAGCTGCTGGTAGGTCGGAGAGAGAGTGTCCAACAAAACCTTCTGCTCGGAGGATCCATGTTCCCATCCCTGGAACCCATCGTGTTCCTTCCTGCTGGAGCTGGAATGTGCTGCCTCAGTCAATGTGAACAAACAGCTTTGCCAGAAAACTTCCTGCACTTGGAAGGACTGAAGGAGGAAAGGAGAGGATGGAAGAGAGAAGGGAAAGTCCTGGGATGCATTCCTGGGCCCCCAATTGCAGTTCCAGTGTTGGGGGCATGGGGAGTCACCCCTCGGGCCACTTCTTCTTTCAAATTGTGAGCACAGCCTTCAGAACCTCCTGCTCTGATCTCTGGCCAGAATTCCTCATGGATGGGCCTTTCATGGGCTCAATTTCAGCTGCCCAGAGCAGCTGTGGCTGCCCCTGGATCCCTGGAAGTGTCCAAGGCCAGGCTGGATGGGATTTGGAGCACCCTGGGACTGTGGATGATGTCTTTGCTCATGGCAGGGCGTGGAATTGCATGAACTTCAAGGTTCCTTGACACCCAAACTATTCCCTGATTTCTGATTTCCATGATAGCTGATTTCCATGATAGCTGATTTCCATGATTTCTGATTTCCAGGATTTCTGATTTCCATGATTTCTGATTTTGCTGATTTCTGATATTGCTAGAAACAAGTTGGGAATTGAGTTTTAAGGGAGGGAAGAATTGGTTTGGGATTTGGGTGTGGTTCACCTCAGAGTTTTTTTAATAATAAAAGATATTCATTGCATCACTCTGTATTGCCTTCCTTTATCAATACAACAAAGAGGAAAATGGTTTAACCGTGGAAAAATGATTAATTTTATTTATGGATTTATTTTTTTCCCTCCCTTTGGACCCTCCCCATCCCCAGCAGCACAGTGCAAGCAATTGATGCCGAAGTGAGAGAAACAAATAACCCCGCGATGCCACAGGGATAATGCCTGGCTTAAAGCTCATTTGTCAGGCAGCGTTTGCCTCTTAAAACCTCCCTTTGTCATGGAGAGCGGAGACCCTGCAAATGCGAAGTGATTGCAGCTGGAAAAGATGGAAGGGCCGCGTTCTGACCCGCAGACAAAATGTGCCAAACGAGACCTCTCAGCGCTCGGAGCTTTTAATGAAATCTGTCAGGTACAGATGAATGGTGAACCTGCCTTTCCTTCTCCCGGCTTATTAAAATCATTAAAAGCCAGCAATAATTATGATCCTTTCTGACTGCTGTATTTATGTCAGCCCCGGGGGTCTGGAGCCTGCGGAAGGGTTCTGCTCGGATGGGAATCGTCGCAGAAGGTCACTGGTGCTCCTCCCCAGCATGGGGATGGGGAGCTGGAGGTTTTTCCTCTTTGCTGTCCTTTTCAAGAGCGGGATCTGACCTGTAAACAGGTGATTTTTCCCGATTTTTTTTCCCCATTTATCAGTTAGGAATTAAAAATTAAAGCAGCTTGTATTCCAAAGTGAGCAGCTCCTGATCCTCTGCCATGTGAGACAACCCATGGACCAAGGGAAGATGATGGGCTGCAGGATGACCTGAGGGAAGACCTAATATTTTAAACCAGTGCACCCTCACAATAACCTAATATTATTTATTCTCTATTTTTTGCCCCCTGGGTGTCTCCTCACATATTTTCTCCCCATTTTTTTAACAAGTGGTGCCCCTGGGAACTCCTGATGTCCCTCTCCCTTTTCAAACAGGTTGGGTGTGTTCACACAGGTATTTCTGGAAATCTTGGTGTCAGTGCTGTGGTCATGGCTGTGGATTTTGAGGGCTTTGCTGAGTTTCATTGATTTTTACCAACACTGCTGCACTTTGGTGATCTATTCCAGATCAAGTTTAAGGTCTGACCCAGGTTTGTACTGAAGGACATTTCTACAGTGACAAAAGGATTTTGTTTTTGCTCAGCACTTGAAACATTTTTCTACTCATGTAGCTCATAGAACTGAGCGTGATGGAGCTAATTTCCCAAAGCTGAAAATACAGACTGTCATGGAAATCCATAGGAAGAAATCCATAGACAGATTCCTGCTTGGTTTATATCGAATCCAAAAATCACTTTTATCCCTGAGTTGCTGTTTGAGCTCGTCCTTGCCAGCCAGGGAGTGTGGAGTCAAAGAATTTAATATCAAACCTGGGGGTCTGACAGATTTTTGGAGGGGAAAGGGGGAGATGATTCCCGTGGAAGTCCCTGTCTGGTTCCATATCAGGCATCGACAAAGCAATCAGCGGAATTCTTCTTCAGCATAGATTATGCTGTAAAAGCAAAAAAAACCCCAACAACCCAGCATTGATTTGGGTTTGTAATAAGATGACAAGTCTGTAATGATCAGCAGCTTCAGAGATTACAGAAATGTACTTTTCATTTCTCTGACACGATGTCAATACCTTTTCCAGCTGTTCTGAACACCCTGAGAGGTTTTATCTTAAAATCTGGGTTCGAGGAAGATAAGCGAGAGAAAAGGTTGATCTGCCACTGAAACAGTGTCACTTCTGAATTCTTTTGTGTTTGACAAAATATCTTTTGTAGAGTGTTATAAAGTACAAATGGGGTCAGGGAAGCACCTTTTGCTCCGCTTCAGGTTGGCTTGAGCCCTGTGTTTGGGTGATATTCAGCACACGACATTTGCGAGGTTTTGGGCTGTGAGGTGAGTTTTTTCTCATATTGTGCCTTGCCAGGTTTTTTGCCATCTTTTTGGAAAAAATTCCTTGGTTTTAATAGTCTTTTTCCAACCTGAACAAATCCATGGTGAGGCTGATGTCACCTGGTCACAGCCAAATCCATCCCATGTGAGTAAAACAGGCTGAGGAAAGGCAGTGGGGCCGTGAAATGTTTCGTATTCCTTTGATTACATCAATTATTGATGAGGCTTTTATCAAAGATCATCTCTAGGTGGTGTTTTACACCCCAGCACGTGCCAGAGGGATCTGTAGGAACCCAGCTGGAATTTTTATACAGATTAAATGCTGGTAACACAGAATTAGATAATAGTCAGCCCTTTTTTGGGGGGCTAAAATCGGGATTTGCATGATTTGTTCCCATCTCCATTGTGCTGCTCAGCAAGGCAGACTGGCTCCATTTGTTCCTCTGGGTCTGCTACTGGTTGGACACTCAGAATTCCCCTGGCAGCGGATTTACTCTGGATACACATCCATGGAAGTGAATTCTGGGCTGGATTCCCCACCAGAATCCCCTCTGCGAACGCTGGAGCTGCTCCTCCAGCTCCTTTCTCCCTCCTGTGGGGCGCACAAACCCTTCTCACCCCTCGCTTTCCCCCTCTCCCTACGCTCCGAGACAAAGTCCGGTGAATTTGGGGAATTTTAGCTGAAATCCAGGCGTTTGTTTTGTGTTCATGTCACACGTTGTTTCTGCCACAGTTGCTCTCCTTCCCCCCTCAGCGAGCAGCGCACGGAATAAAAGGAGCTTGTGTGAGATTTGGCTCAGCAGCCTCAGCTCTGCCTCTGTGCCAAAACCCCTTAAAGCTGCAGCAGCCCCGGCGGAGCTGAGAGCTGCACAGCCCGGCCTTGTCAGGGCTTTTCTGCTGCTCTTTTAACCCTTCCCGACCCTTGGGCAGTGGAGGGAAGGAGGAGGCTCCAGGCAGGGTTCACCCAGTGCTCCCAGTAACAGAGCAGCGCTGGGTAAAATGGGCAAGCTGGGCAGAGAGGGTGGTGGGATTTCTCAAAGTGAAAATGAAAGAGGAGAAATTGGGAAGGAATCCTTCCCTGGGAGGGTGGGGAGGGGCTGGGATGGAATTCCCAGAGGAGCCGGCGCTGCCCCTGGATCCCTGGCAGTGCCCAAGGCCAGGCTGGAGCACCCTGGGACAGTGGGAGGTGTCCCTGCCATGGATGAGGTGGCACTGGGTGGGATTTCAGGTCCCTTCCCACCCAAACCATCTGGAATTCCATGAAAAGCAAACTCTGGGTTGATTAAACCAAGCTCGGGAGATTTTTTTCTGTGCTTGCACCTTGTACCTGGCCCTGTTCCTGTGGCTCTTTCTCACAGACACTGGAGGCATCCACGACAGGGAGGTTTTGCTTTGCGTGGCTCAAGCGCCTTGTTGGGACATGGCAACAAAAATGCTCATAAATTATCTGTGCTGGGGTTTAGAGCCTGCATTTAACTGAAACTCACTCCCAGATCTTCTGGAATTCCAGTTCCCAGTCAGCCAGGGCCCCCAGAGGCTGCCAGAGCTCCAGGAGCGTTTGGACACTGCTCCCAGGGATGTTCAGGGTGGGATTTTGGGGTGTCTGTGCAGGGCAGGGATGTATCAGAGATCCCTGTGGGTCCCTCCCAGCTCAGGTTATTCCATGATTTTATATTCTGTGAGGTTTTTAGAACAATTCCCGTTGTACCACTGCTCCTTTTCCTTTTCATCCTGGATGTCAGTGGGAGCTTCACCCAGCACAGGGTCAGGTTCTGCTCCTGGCAGCTCCTGGCACTCCAAGGAGCACCTAAATCCCTGTCAGCATCTCCTGCTGGAAGGAATTCCCTTTTCTGTTCCCAAAGGTGAACAAAACTAAACTCATACCAACAATTTTCAGGACGCCAAGAGAATCTGTTGTCTCTTCACAGAACACCAAGCTGACTGCCAGCATCCATGAAAAGTTCTTCCCACACAACAACTTTGAAATCCATCCTGCAGTTCTCCTGGAAGGAAGTCTCTTGTCTTTCCCTTTCCTTAGGAGCTGAATTTGGCTTTGCAAGGAGAGGCAATGGGAGAGCTGCAGCAGGGCTGGCAGCAAGTCCTGGCTTTCCTACAGGATTTGTAGCCTCGGGCAACTCATTTGGTGCTTGTGCCTTTTTTACTGTGGATATTTTAATATATAAACAGCCTTCCCAGGGCCTGCTCCTGGCTCTGCCTTTCCAGAGCACAGATTTCCCTGAGCCCTTTTGGAACATTCCTCACCCAGTAAATGAAGCAGAACTTGGCAGAAGGAGGAGGCAAAAACTTGTGAACTTTGTGTTGGAACCCAAACCTGGGAGATTTCATGGAGTCATGGAATGGTTTGGGTGGGAAGGTGTAGGAGAAGAGAATAGAGGTGACCTCACCTCTGAAAAGTAACAGCTCTGTTAATTACCCAATACAGCCTTGCCCTGATGTGTCAAAGATACAATAAATAAAGATAAATGTGATGAAAGAGAGGGGATGAGCTGGTGAGGAGGATCATGAAGAAGAAAGATCCTGAGGAGAGAGAATCCCTGCAGTGAGATCAGTCTGGGGCTGCAGTCACAGCCTGCAAAACAATCCCTGCAGTCACAGTCTAGCTGGGGAAAAACCTGCAATCACAGCCTGCACACCAATCCCTGCAGTCACACCCTGCACACCAATCCCTGCAGTCACACCCTGCACACCAATCCCTGCAGTCACACCCTGCACACCAATCCCTGCAGTCACACCCTGCACACCAATCCCTGCAGTCACACCCTGCACACCAATCCCTGCAGTCACACCCTGCACACCAATCCCTGCAGTCACACCCTGCACACCAATCCCTGCAGTCACACCCTGCACACCAATCCCTGCAGTCACACCCTGCACACCAATCCCTGCAGTCACACCCTGCACACCAATCCCTGCAGTCACACCCTGCACACCAATCCCTGCAGTCACACCCTGCACACCAATCCCTGCAGTCACACCCTGCACACCAATCCCTGCAGTCACACCCTGCACACCAATCCCTGCAGTCACACCCTGCACACCAATCCCTGCAGTCACACCCTGCACACCAATCCCTGCAGTCACACCCTGCACACCAATCCCTGCAGTCACACCCTGCACACCAATCCCTGCAGTCACACCCTGCACACCAATCCCTGCAGTCACACCCTGCACACCAATCCCTGCAGTCACACCCTGCACACCAATCCCTGCAGTCACACCCTGCACACCAATCCCTGCAGTCACACCCTGCACACCAATCCCTGCAGTCACACTCTGCACACCAATCCCTGCAGTCACTCTGTGCACACCAATCCCTGCAGTCAGAGGCTCCAAGGGAATCCTCCATCAGGAGCTGCTGCAGGCAGAGTCAGGGAATGGTTGGAGTCAGGGTGGCTGAGCTGATGAGGAATAAACCAGGACCCTTCTCACGCTGTGATCAACAAGAACTCTGTGCCTCGGCTCATTCCTACCCTCTGACAAGAGAGCTGCTGCAGCAAGAAGGGACCTTAAGATTTTCCAGTTCCAACCCCTCCCACTGTCCCAGGGTGCTCCAACCTGGCCTTGGGCACTGCCAGGGATCCAGGGGCAGCCCCAGCTCCTCTGGGAATTCCATCTCAGCCCCTCCCCACCCTCACAGCACTTTGCCTTGTCTGTAGCTGAGTGGAAGCAGTGACTTTGGTGTTATCACCTGGGGTTGGAGATTAAATATTTTCATTAAGTCTGGAGTCTTCTCCACTCCTGAAAGCATTTCTGTAGCACTGTTTACTAAGCACAGTCATTTGGCTGTTGATGTTTATATTAAAATAAAGAAAAGAGCTCTCTTTTCTAATGCTGTGAACTCTCATTGCCTTTTGCTTCCTGCAATGACAACAGGAGAATTGCCCTTAATTAAAATAACACAAAGCGGTGAGAATTCTTGGGGAAAAAATATTCATGGAGGTGGAGGAGAAATGGTAGGAGATTAAACTGATTTTTTTGGAATGGGCTGTAATGAAATACGTGGGACCAGGTCTGTTGAGAGCAGCCTTCCCTTCCCTTCCTTCCTTACCCCTACCTTTCTCTTTTTCATAAAATCATAGAATAATTTGGCTTGGAATGAACCCTAAATATCCCCCAGTTCAATCCTCTCATCCATATCCATCCCTCATATTCCCTTTTTTTTTTTTTTTTTTTGAGATACAGACACAGAATGTAAAATCCCTGTGGAAATACATGCCTGGTTTGGTTGAGTTGGGTTTGGTTTTTTTTTTTCCCCTTAAAAAGTCCATATCATTGAGCTCCCTTTAATTAATTTTACAAGATGATAAATTGACAGCATTACAACATCAGAAAGCCCATCCAGCAGAACTTTTATGGGAATAATTTGTAAATCTGCTGCTCGTAAAATATTAAAGGAAAGCTGTGGTTAAAAGTTAGGATTGCTGTGTATTGACAAGGACTGGGCATTTAAAATGGGAAAACAGGAAGTGAGTGTGGTGGAACCTGGGTTTGGGCACACTGGAGGCGAAAAGAGGGAGCTGAAGGGGTGCTCTGGGTAGCAGAAGAGAAGCAGAAAGATCTTCATGGATTTCATGGAATCATGGAATGGTTTGGGTTGGAAGGAGCTCAAAGCCCACCCAGAGCCACCCCTGCCATGGCAGGGACACCTCCCACTGACCCAGGGTGCTCCAGCCTGGCCTTGGGCACTGCCAGGGATCCAGGGGCAGCCCCAGCTCCTCTGGAAATTCCATCCCAGCCCCTCCCCACCCTCCCAGGGAAGAATTCCTTCCCAAAATCCCACCTATCCCTGCCCTCTGTCCATGGGAAGCTATTCCCTCTCTTATTTGCGTTTGGGTTGCCTTCTTGGCATTCTTCTTACTCCAACAAGTTTTATAATAAATTATATTTTTACCCTTTCTTTTTCCCTTACAGAGCGTGCAAACATCCTGAAATGCTCAATTTATATATTTTTCTTAATTATTATTTTTAAATAGCACTGCGCACAAACTTTTTATTTGGTTCATTTGGGGAAAAAAATATGGCTGACCTAAATAGCAAAAAAAAACTACCTTTGATCTCGCAGAGATTGAACTGTTAGCAGAAATTAATGACTGAAAAATGAACACGTGTGGCACCCCTCCAGAGGATAAAACACAGCTCCGAATCAAAGAATCCCAGTGCAGAAGAAGCCAACATCCCACAAAGATGGTACATTTAAACAAAAACGATTGGAATTTTAAAGAGGGGAATGACCAAGCTATGCCAGGATTTTACAAATGAAAATTCTCCTTTGTGCGTTGCGTGCTCCTCGGTTTGGGTCGTGGGTGAATTTTGGAGAGGGTCAGCCCCTGTTGGCGCCATCTGAGCAGCTCCAGAGTGTCACCCTGCTTTTGCATGTCTCAAACTTGCATTCTGATATTTCAGACCAGCCTTCTGATGTTTTAGAACTCTGAGTTGAGTTCCCACACTTTTTCGTGTAAATAAGAAAATGTTTGCATTCTTTTGCTCTGAGAGAAGCATTTGAGTGATGGAAATGTTCACCAATCCAAATCATGAGGTGACCTGCCTTTGGCCAATAATTGGCCACTTATGTACAGTGGATATAAATGGAAACAAAAATTTGAATAAAGAGAATTCTTGCATGCTGACCCCGGACCTGTCTGCCTCGTCCTTTCCAAACTCCAGCCACGAATGCTGCACCAATAGTGCAACACCAGAGTGTTGGAAAATCAGAAATGAGAGGCATTAAATCCGTCTTTGGAGGCTGAGTGGGAGGCAGGAGAGGTTGGGAATCAGCTCTGTCCCTCCACACCTTCCCCACAGGCGGTGCCTGGATTCAGAGCCGGTGTTTGGGTGAAGAAACGGAAAAATAAAACTTCCACGGGAAGACTGGAATGCGTGGCCTCATTTTCCAGGACTGACAGGTCCTTTGTGTGGATGGAATTTGGTGTTTGCTCAGCACATTTGGGATTCTGAGTCGTTGACAATCCTAAATGCTGAGTTAGAAATTCAAATTTCTGCTCTTTGCATGAAAGTTTATGGTTTTTTTCCAGAATCCTGGCATCTTTTCCCCTCTAGGACAAGGGGAAATGGCCTCCAGTTGTACCAAGGCAAGTTCAGGTTGGATTTTAGGGAAAATTTCTTCACTGGAAGGGGCTGCCCAGGGCAGAGGTGGAGTCTCAGATCCTGGAGACGTTCAAAAATGAGTGGATGTAGCACTTGGATGATTTATTTTAGGTGGGATTTGGTCAAAGGTTGGGCTTGATTCTCTTGGAGGTTTTTTCCAACCCTATTGATTCCATGATTTTATACCACTTCTCCATTTAATTGGGGAGGGGGTTCTCTTTTCTTTCTCTGTATTTGTATTTAAATTCCAGGTCCTTCAAGGTCTGTCCCTGATTGCCCTGGGCACAGTCCAGAGCACCCTGGCCTTGGATTTCAGAGAGGTCCTCTAGGAGGTTCTTTAATTTAATTAGCAACGGTCAATCTGATTGAAGTAATGAAATGTGTGCAACACTCTGCCCGTGGAAGTCTTAATTAATTAAAATTCATTGAATGTGTCACAGAGTTTGCTCACTGAGGAGCGCGCTGGAAACACCAAATTTTATTTATTACTTCTGTTGTGAGAATGGGGATAATAACTCGAGTTTGTTATTCCAATTTACAGGATTTGTCCATGAAAACTCAAATTCCCTGTGAGAGAACTTGACCTCAATTTCCAGTTGTTGACAGCGTGTCTGGCTGCCTCACCCTCCTCAGGCATCGTGGTAGGAAATGGGGGATTCAATTAAAGAACCAAAATTAATGTGGTTTTCTGCACCCTCTTTCCAGCTGATGAGAAACCTGGAAGGATATTTTTTTATCAGAATGTGGATTATGCAAAGCAAATTCCTCTCCTGCCACCAAGAGGGGTTTTCAGATCCTCACTGTCCCATCTGTGTTGCCAGAAAGTGATGCCTTGGGAAAGCTGAGCTGGAACAGAGACTGGACAGAGCTGGAGAATAAAGCAGAGATTTATTGAAAGGACTTTAGGGTAAACCTTGGGCAGGACAAGAGCCTGGGCAGGGCTGCACCCAAGGTGGACCCAAAATGGGCACAAAATGGGCACAAAATGGACACAAAATGGTCACAAAATGGACACAAAATGGACCCCAATGGTCACGAGGTCTCCCACTTTGATCAGTTTTGTTCCATTTGCACATTGGGGTTGAATTGTCCCATTGCAGCTCCAAGCTGTGCAGTCCCATCCTTCTTGTTCCTCCCTCCAGCCACCCTTGGTTGTGCTTTGGGGCTGAAAGTTGTCCTTGGTGTGCAGCAGGAAAAGGATTTGTTTTGTGTCCGTGCTGTGTGCAGAGCTGAGTGAGCCTGACTGTGAGCTCAGAGCTGCACCCCTGGGCAGTGCAGAACATGAAAAACATGAAAGCTCAGACTCATTGTCCTCCACGGGAAGGCAATCCCAGCATCACCTTTGGAATACATTTGAGATAGGCTGGTGTGGGTAATGAGAGGACAAAGCTGGTGGAGGGACTGGAGCCATTCCAGACTCCTTGAACAGGGAATTTGGCCCATGGGTTCTTGTTCTGGTGTGGATGAGGAGAGATGGAGCCTGACCTTTGTGGTGGGACACTTGTGGAGCTCAGGGACACCTTCCTGTGCCAGGGGCCTGCAGTGCCAGGATTTCTGATGCCACAGAAGCTGAGACAAAGCTCCTGGTGCCTCTGCAGCCACTCTGGAATCAGTTCCTGCTTTGGCCCTGCCACATCTCCTGATTAAACCCCCTGTCAGCCCTGTGCAGCCAGCACAGGGGGTCAGGTAATTAACTGGTGATTAAATCAATGGCAGAGGAGTGGGGGTTTGTAGGGGACAGCTGGGCAGGTCTCCACTCGTGTGTGGCTGTGCAGGAGGTGAAAACAGATCTCTGGAACCCCTGATTTCTGTCCTTTGTGGCCGTAGCTTCCTGGGAATGTGTTTGGGAGCTCTGCTGGTGGACACATCCCCCTGGAACAGGTGGGGTTTGAGGAGCAGAGAGCCAAAGGTGCTGCAGTTAAACCCTGCCCTCATGGAAATGTGCCTGGTCTGCAGGTTTTGAGCAGCCTGCAGAGGTGTCATTATCTCCAGCACGACAGGCCAAAAATACCTTAACAGTATGCTTCCTTTCTCAGGAAAAAAAAAAAAAAAAAAAAGAAAAAAAGAAAAAAAGCAGCATTTCTTGTGGAACATGTCAGTCTTGTGCTCTGCCACTGTCACATGACAACGCCTGCATTGTCCCCCGCTGTCCTGCCTGCTGGAGATTTGCTGAGAGCAGGGTGGGCACTGGAGAGGGAGAGCTCCCTGTGCTGCAGGTAACTGCAGACATCCATTCACCTGCCTGGCACGGCACAGGAGCGGCCCTGGGGCTGGCAGAGAGGCCCCAGGAATCGCTCTGCGTCTGTTCTTGCTGCTAATCCTGTTACCAGCAGCAGGATTAGTGCACAAACAAAGAGCTCTGGTGCTCTGCTCCCTGTGCCCTGCTCTGGAAATCAAACAGGGTTTGTTTTACAGCAGCACCTCTCGGGCTCAGCACCTCATCCAGCTCCTCCAACTGCTGGAATCCCCTGCACTGATATTTGCACTGATTTGTTTGATTTCTGGGAAAAAAAAAAAAAAAAGGATAAGAATGTAGCAATCATTCTCTCTTGGTTTTGAGAGTTATGTATTATTAACTATATTTCAAAATATAATTACTCCAATAGACTTGGGGGACGGGAAGAGGCAATAACGGGGTATCATTAATGAGGGGGCTGTCCCGTGTGCCCCTGCCTGCCTCTGAGGATGAGGGCGTTGGAAGGAACCAGATTTCCTCATCAGATTTACTCACCTGGAAAGGCTTTTAGCAATGCTCAGCTGCTTCTGGAGACTGGGAGGTGCCTGAGGTTCCCTCACTGCTCTGTAATCCCTGGGCATCGCTGCTAAATCGGATGGAAACACCAAACTTCCTCCAGCTTTTCCTCATCCCCATGCCTGGCTGCAGAACTGTTTGGAGCTGATGGGGAAGGGAGCAGGGAGAACATATGTGAGCTCTCCCCAGCAGGAGCTGAGGGGTAGCAGAGCCTCGTCTTTGCTTTTGTAATTATTTCTGCAAAGCCGTGCTGGCAGCTCCTCCCTGTAGAACCTCGGCATATGCCAGCAAAACTTTCTGTGCTGGCGCGGCTCCCCGAGCTGCTCGGATGATGTGAGCTAAGTTGACAAAAGCAGGATTTTGTCAGTGCTGCTGCATCTCCTGGATTCAGCATTTCGGGAGCAGACAGTGCCATTCTTCCCTCCCTCACCTCCTGCCTTTGCTGCTCTTCCTCTCCTTCCCTCGGGTATTTTCCTCATTGTTTTCTCCACCCAACAGAGGAAACAAACCCAAACCCACCTCCGTGCACCAAGGCTGGCAGCATCATCCAAATCACTGCAGACCTTTAATTTCAACTGCAGGGAAATACTTTATGAATTTATGCAGCTTGCCTGACCCACACCTGTTACAGGTGTGTCCCAGCTGGGGATTTTTGCTTTCCAGGACACACTCAGCTGACCCAGAGGCAGCAGATGATGTCACTTGACCTTTGTGGCGCGTCCCCCGGGCTGGGGAGGGGGGCATGAGGAGCAGATGGGTTTGTGGAGGAGCTGGGTGGCAGATGGTGCCTGCAGACAGCTCCTGCCGTGGCCTCAGTGCCTGTGGGTTTTCCTTTTGGCAGCGCTGGTGAGGTTTGAGTGTGTTTTTGGGCATTGTGGAGATGTGCTGAGGAGGGGCTGCCTCAGCAGCAGCAGCAGCAGGACAAGCTCTGATGTTCAGTCCGAGGGTTTGAGAGTTCATCTTCACTCCTGGTAGAGCAGAAACCTTTCCAGACCACGTGATCAAATCTGTGAATTCTCGGATCGCCCTTTTCCTGACATCTTCATCCTCAATGCGCAAGATTTATCTCCTCTGGTATTGTCACATTAATTCGTCTGATACTTTTTTTGTCCGGGTTCAAAATCAACCCAGAGCCTTCTGGCCGTGCCTGTACAACTGGAAACAAATATCTGTATTTTTCTAAATGTTCATTAACTCCACCATTTTCTGAACAGGTTTTTGGGACAGGCTTGACCAAAACCCAAAGCATTTTTAGCCTCAAGCCTCTGAGCAGGCTTGGCTGATTTAGAGCATCCTCTTCCTCAGGAGAGCATCCACAGGAGGGCTGACAGCGACTGGGATGATCAGGTTGAATCATTCCCATCAGTTTTTCATCCACCTCAGCAATTCCCAGCTTTTCCCTACACCTGGAGCTGGAGCTGCCTCACCCTTCTCTCAGCAGCTGCAAATCTTTTATCCGAAATCTTCTCCCTGCAGTGATTTGTACTCGCCTGAGTTAGCATTTGTGGGCCTGCCCAGTGACATCCTCAATCCTGGACTAAACCCTGCCTTTGCCAAATCGTTCTTTGCTGGGCCGCTCTCAATCTCCCCTCTCTACATCTCCTGAATTTTTCATGGCCTGTAAAGAAGGATTGTCTTCTGGAGTCAAAGGAGAAGGATGAATTAAAAATGAGCAGTGAGTGGAGCTGGGTTGTAATAGGTCAAGCTGCTGCTTTGGGGGTTTTATTTGTGTAGAAATGTGAAATACAGCGAAGAAATTTGGCCGAGACAGCCTGGAGGAACCTGAATGTGAAGATCTCTAAAGCCAAGTGCTGCACAGAGATGAGGAGATCCCTCTCTGTATCAAATATCGGGGGTAAAATGTGGTTTGAACTGAAAATCACGGCAGAATGTGGCTCGGGATGAAATTTTCATGCCCAAACTAAACCAAAAAGAGGTTAAATGTTTATATTTTACCTCTTGGCACCTCTCAGTTACTGTCAATATGTGGCACCAGCCAGAATGTGACACCCTGTGGCACAGGGACGCTCCTCCTGTTGCAAGATTTATATTTTTTTTTTTCCCCTAATGTCAAAACATTCTTAGTTTGAGAAATCCCAATAGATGGAGCGATTGGAAGATCCATATGTTTGGGGAACGTGGTGTGAAACGTGGTGGAAAGCTTTGTGTGCTCGGTATCCTCTCAAAGCAGATGGGGGCGAGTTAAGAGTTAACTTGGAGGCAAAAAAAAAAATCAAATGCTGCAGTGCTGATGTTCCTGAGATGTGAATGGTGTTAAATCCAACTGCCTTTGATGTAACACACCAGTGGAATTGGGAATTGAGGCCACTGGAGTTGAATGAAAAATCAGTGACTGAGGCAGAGCCGGGGAGGGTGGGGACGCCCTGGCCTGGATTCTGCTGGCTCTGCCTGGTGTCCAGGGGATTTTGGGGGCACTCACATCGCTGAACCTCAGGGGAAATCACCTGGAGAGGGGAAGGTCCCTCTGTGGTTTCCCTCTGGGAAAGGAGTGTGTCGCTGTAGGACACAAAAGATGAGAGACTCCAAATATCTCAGAAGGCAAAGAGCACAGAAAAAAGGCTTCATTGCCTAATTCTTGACACCTTTTATAAGGTGTTCCCATACAGACTGAACAGGATTGGGGAATAGGAACGACACCTCCCCAATCCCATTGGTTAAACCAGAGAAAAACAGCAAAACACCACCTGGAGAAGGATTGTTTTGAGAAAGGAGAGTTGTTTGCCGAGATTGTTTTGAGAAGAAGCTTTCTTGAGAAATTTTCCCTTGGGAAAAGCTAGCAGACAAAAATGTCTCAGACCCAGAAACATCACGGCCACACAGGAGTGAGTTTGGGGTCACCCCTGGAGCATCTTCTGTGGGTTTAGGCTCCTGATCTCTCTGAAATTCAGGCTTGTGGCTCCCCTTCCATTGATGCTCCCATTTTTGTACTCAGATGATGGAGATAACGATGCTGGGCTCGTTTATGAGATTCACAATTTGGAATGTTTCTATCTCCGAACGAGACATAATTAATTTCTCTCTGTCATTACATGCAAAATTCTGCAACAGATGGACCAGTATCATTTGGCAAATAATTCACCTGACATTTCCCTCATCAATCATTAAACAATTGGTCCAGTTCTTCATTGTGGAGCCGGCTTTAAATCCTGTTTTGTTCCGTGTTTCACAGCGTGCTGATGGGATTGGGCTGGATCCATGGGAGTCAGGGATGCGAGCAGAGCTCTCCGCTCCTGTCTGTCATCAGAGAATTCCAGATTGGATCAGGGTGGAAGGGACCATAAAGCCCCTCCTCCATCCTCCCACTGTCCCAGGGTGCTCCACCCTGGCCTTGGGCACTGCCAGGGATCCAGGGGCAGCCCCAGCTCCTCTGGGAATTCCATCCCAGCCCCTCCCCACCCTCCCAGCCAGGAGTTCCTTCCCAATATCCCATCCATCCCTGCCCTCTTGTAGTTTGAAGCTGTTCCCTGTGTCCTGTCACTCCAGATCCTTTTCCAAAGTCTCTCTCCATCTTTTCTGTCCCCTTGGAAGGCCACAGTTTGGTCAGCTTGAAGCTTTTCTTCTCCAGGCTGAACTGATGCCTTTTGGGGCTCCTAAAAACAGAGGCCAGGCAGGATTAAGGGAATAAAAAGCAGTTTATTTCTGTTTATTGAAGGGCTTTCAGGTCCATTCAGGGCAGACAAAGCCCCCCAGGGGCTGCACCCAAAAATGGACGATGGTCACGGGTTTCACACTTGGATCAGTTTGGGCCATTTGCATTTTGGGGGTTTGAATCATCCAATTCCAGCTGCAGGTCATGAAGTCCTTGAGGCCGAGTTTGCTGCCCCCAACTCACTTTTGTTTCCATCCCTGGGGCCCTGAGGCAGTGAGGGGTCCTGGATTGCCAGGCCTGGAGAGGAATTGTTGTGTGTGCCCAAAATGGGGCAGCAGCAGCTCCTGCTGTGTGTGGGGTTTGGGGTTCTGCACTGAGGAACCGCAGGGTTACAAAGAGATGGAAAATAGAAAAAGCTGGAATCCTGAGGCATCACAACAATCCCAATTCTCCCAACCTTTTTTCCCATCCTGGTGCCTCCTCTGGATCTCTCCAGCAGCTCCAGGTCCTGCCCAGGGCTGGGGCAGCTCTGCAGGTGAGGTCTCACCTGAGCAGGGCACAGGGGCACAATCCCCTCCCTGACTTTGTGCAGAAGTTTCCTGCAGTTCCATCACTTTCTGGACATCCAAACTCCCCTGCTGTCATCCAAGCCCTGCCCCAGGACAGTGATTTTGTTCCGTGTGGCTGCAGGACAAAGGTTTGTCACAGCTGATCTGGGAGAATCCTGGCGCCTCATTAAACACCAGCAGCCAATAAATCCTTTTTTTTTTTAATAGTCTCTTGAATTTTTAAAGCTTGGAATTGCTAATGCGCAGGCTGGGGATGTATGGAAATAGATATTTCAAAACTGGGCCCTAACTTTGAGCAGGGTGATTTTGGATAAATGATTTCCCCTTTCCTTCCACCTTTTAATTAAAAGCACTGTGGCGTGGGCTGTGCGCTCCAACACCTCCCTTTAATAAATGGCATTGGGTGCCATTAACTAACTGAGGATTACTCCAGATTAACTCCCTCCTTCCTGGCATTTCCTCAGCTCTCTGCCACGTGAAAACAGCAGATTTTTTTTTTTT
>VWYP01009354.1:29634-42348 GCA_013400435.1 Pycnonotus jocosus
TTCCCCCTCCTCTCTCTGCCCTGCATCAGTATGCGCTGCAAACCCGGGGGCTTCTCCATCCTAAGCGGAGATAATGAGCCCGACATTAATTCCACTCCAGCTGCTCCAGGCATGTCAATGAAGCTTTCATGTGTCCGGGCAGGCAGCAGGAGCGGGCAGGGAGGTGAGGAGGAAAGGAGAAGCCAGCCTGGAATTCCCAATCCCAATTTCCCACCCCCAATCCATGCCGCTGTTATCTGCAGGATTAATCATTGCGGGGCCTCTTCTCCTCCTGGGCTTGGCCACCATCGACCTTTTAACACCGACACAGAGCCCTGAAGTCCCTCCAAAATTTTTTCACCGTGTTGGCTCTGGTCTCCTGAAGCTGCATCCACACCGTGTGCAGGGGCTAATTAGTTCTGTCTCTCGGCAAACCTAATTAATCCAGGCCTGCTCCTGAGCTGGTGTGACCCCGTGAGCTGGTTCATGGCTGGTGTGACCCGAGTGTCTCTTGCTGGTGTTTTTACAGCCGTGCCCTGAGAAACCTCCTGCTCTGTGTGGGATGGGAGGGAAATGTTGACTCTGTGCGTGGCCTCCTGGAATCCATTCCTGTTCCACCAGCAGGCAGAGGCTTCACTGAGCTCTAGGAAGGAAATAATTGGGTTTTAGGTCAGGTTTTGTCTGTGTTTTGGAGCAGTAAGGAGTGTTCTGTGGTTATGAGAGCAGGAGGGTGAGTAACTCTGCACTGCTGTGGGAATAAAAACCCCCTTAATGGAATATCCTGCGTTGGAAGGGACCCCTAAGGATCATCCTGCCCAACTTCTGGCCCTGCACAGACCCTGCAACATCTTTGCAGCCTCTTTTGGCCAGTCTTTAACAGCTCTATATTTTAATAATTCTTTATTTTTAATATTTCTTATATTTTTGTATACTATTACATACTACAGCTATTATTATTATTGTTATTGTTATTATTGTTACTACCACTATATTGTTCTATATTGTCTCACATTGATAAAGCGCTTTTTCATGCCAGTGGGTTTTACACAAATGCATATAAAGGATTTTTCTTAGCCGCTCTTAGAGATTTATTTATCCCATCCCACCCAGCCAACCAGATTCCTGTTCTTACAGCAAACACTCCCAAAGTTGGTGCCATTCCTCACATCCCTGCCATTCCCACTGCTCCAGCAGCCAGAGCCACCCCAGAACCGTGTGGGAAGGAGTTTGGAATGGCTTCAGTTGAAGCAGAGGGTGAAGGAAAGCAGAGTTTAATTTGCTGAGTGGCGCCCAAATAAAATCCATGTGCAGGACCTGCTGATGAACACCTGATCCCTGTGAGCTCAGGGGGTCCCTGGTGACAGATTTGGGGTCTCCAGGGAGGAGATGGAGCCTGAGCTGCTGCTTTGGCTCAGTGAGAGGCTCAGAGGGGCAGGACAACACCAAAATCCAGGTTTGTGTTGGTGCAGCCCCAAGGGTCTGAACATTGGCAGGTTTTTATCAGGATCTTCTCAAATAAAAGCAGGTTTGGGATCCATAAATCCCTGTTCCATAGAGTTGAGGCAGAAACAAGCAAGGATTCCAAAAAGTTGTGGCTGCCCCTGGATCCCTGGCAGTGCCCAAGGCCAGGCTGGAGCACCCTGGGACAGTGGGAGGTGTCCCTGCCATGGCTGGGGTGGCCCTGGGTGGGATTTCAGCTCCTTCTAACCCAAAAAACTCCAAAATTCCATGATTTTTCCTAATCTTTGGTGATGCTGGAATCCAGGTGCTCATTTTCTTTCAGATCTCTCAGTTTATCAGGGTGATGGAGCTGTTCACTGAATTTTGGTAGAGGGATGCAAGAAATCAACCTCAGAGATTCTGGGGGCTTGATCTGGAACTGCATTCAAAAGCTCAAATGAGATTTTTCATCATTATCATCCAAAAAATAAAAGAGCTGAAGCAAATTTTACCAAAGTAATTATGGGACAATCAGGAGATGACACAGAGGAAAAAGTGAATCCCTGGAAAAATTCCCTTGGGACAGACCAAAGCAGGTCCTGAGGAGCTGTTTCAGTGCGTGCTGAGTTGATAAAGACAAAGTTCTACATTTGATTTTATGAACATTTTATTGCCCATCAAACAAAACACGTTGCAGTTGTGACGGGCACGTCCAACCTCTCACGTAAATAAAAGTGGTAACAGGAAATATTTCCTTATTACAGGCTCTGGAGCACCTGTAATTACACTTAAATGATGGACTAAAGCAATCTTCTCGACAGAATAAATAGAAATTTTTTATAAATGTGAGAAAATATTATTTACTTATTTTGTTCGCTGTCAAAGAGCTTTTCCCTGGATTTTTTTTTTTCTGCTGTGGTGCTGGATTTAGTTCCACGTGAGGAGAAGACCTGGGTTAGACATTTCTCACTGTGATTCTGTGTTTGCTTTGATTAAATTCCAGGATTTCGCTGATTTCAGCATTTCCAGGGGTCAGAAATGTCACAGGGATCTTGGTCAGAACCCAAATCCAGGCGTGACGAGGGAAAATCCTGGTCCCAGGAGGAGACAAGGTGAGAGCAGAGAGGGGAGGGGATTTGTCAGAACACAGCCAGAAATGGAACCCCAATTTCCAGGTTCATCCCCCGCTGTCTGCTGAGGGATTTTATTTTGCACTCTGCCTTTCCCCATCCTTTATTTCTTGATTATTATTTTTTTCCTTAATCATGTAGGTCAGCATTTTTAGGGTGTTCATAATTACAGCTGAATATCAATATCCAATATTTATGGATAATTTCCAATAGTGCATCCTTGCTTGCTTTTTTTTTTTTCCCTCAATTCCTTTTCTTGCTGACAATAATCTTGGATTATTCTCATTCCATGGGAGAATTTAATCCCAAATAATGACCTGGATGAAAACCTGCTAGGATTGGGATGTCCTGTAATCTACCTGTCCTTGGAGAGCCTGTACTTGTATAGAATGGAAGAGTTCTGCGGATAAATAGGAAAATATTTTCATTTATCGAGTTAGAATTAAAAATAGAAGCCGCCTGATACATTTTCCAACAGCCTGGCAAGTTTTTTTCATGTTAAAATTCTCTTTACACATTTCATGCACACCATGGAAAAGGCCTCAGTCAAGATAACCCCTCACAACTTGCCCGGGTCTTATAAAGCAAAAACCAAGGTTTTTAAAAATGACTGAAAATGAGTAATTGGCCTCTTGAGTATAAATACAGTCTGTTTCTAAAGGACATTTGCTTGTGTTAAAATCAACCTTTCTCCTCAGCTAAAAAATAGATGTTTTTGTGGCTCTAAAGAGGTAATTGCCAGAGTTGTTTGCCTGACAATAATTTATTAATCTGGAAAGATGAAGACGCTGCCCAGAGGTCGTGGCTGACCCGGTAATGAGCCCATCAAGCATCCCCATCAATAATTAACCCAGGACACATTAATGGGGAACTTTCATCAGCTCCCCTTCCTCGGGCGTCTCCAGGCCCTTCATTATCTGCACCGTTTGTGGGATGGGAGATTCCCAAAGGCAGAGCTGCAGCTGGACCCTCCATGGGAAGGTTTGGGGGTTGTTCCCAAAATTCTGCAATTGAATCCTCCATGGGAATGTCTGGGGCTGATGAATCCCAAAGGGAGAGCTGATCCTGAACCCTCCTTGGAAATGTTTGAGGTTTGTTCCCAAAATTCTGCACCTGAACCCTCCATGGGAATGTCTGGGGTTTGTTCCCAAAATTCTGCAATTGAATCCTCCATGGGAATGTTTGGGGTTCATTCCCAAAATTCTGCACCTGAACCCTCCATGAGAATGTCTGGGGCTGATGAATCCCAAAGGGAGAGCTGAACCTGAACCATCCATGGGAATGTCTGGGGCTGACTCCAAAAATTCTGCATTTGCACCCTTCATGGGAATGTCTGGGGCTGATTCCTAACATTGCACCTGAACCTCCCATGGGCATGTTTAGGGTTCATTCCCAAAATTCTGCTCCTGAACTTCCCATGGGAATGTCTGAGGCTGATTCTTCCTTCTCTTCCTGAGGCTGAACCATCCCACCTCTCCTTGCCTGATTTGATCTCATTCTCCATCCACATTTCTAGTTTCAAGCAGAGAGGAAAAAATTAAAATCAACCTGGTCTGTAGCTAAAACTTGAACGAGGATGGACTTGTTTTTCCCTCCCACCCCTCCCTGGGAATGCAGAGCTCTTGGGAAAAGATCCGTGAAACCCTCAGGATAGGGATTGGGAATTGTGAGTGCTGGCAGTGGGGGAGGTTTGGGATGTGTGGAAAAGGGAATGGTTTGGACTTTCTGAAGCTGCTGTGTGACCCCCCAGTGCCTCCCGTTAGCAGAGATGATGATCGCTGTGTTTACCTGAAAGGCACAATTAATCGGGAGTTAATTGAGTAATTCTGTATTTAATCTGTTATAACAGAGAATTCGATTGACTTCCTGAACTGATCAATTTTCCTCTCTCTCTCTCTCTCTGATCGTTTTGGGTCTTTGCTGGTGGTTTCCAAGCGTTGTCCAAACCCAGTTTGGCCTCACCTGCCGTGGATCCAGCAGCTCCCTGCATTCCCTCTGGGAGAGGAGAGATGCACAATTCCTAAGGGATTTGTCAGTCCATCCCCTACCACCACCAGGATTAAAAAACCCACGTTGGAAAAGTCCAGCAAACACCTTTTTCACCCCCATTAAACACACCCCGTACCTAAACAATTGCCATTGATTTTGTCTGCTCTGGCAAACTCGAATTATCCCGTCATCATCCCAGCTCCCTGCCTGAGCAAAAATGGGAAAACTCTGACACTGTCACGCAAACCAGAGAAGCTGGAGGCAAAGGAAAGGTGGGGAGCTCTCCCTGCTTGGCAAAAAGTGCAGCTGCTTCAATTAATTGTCACCCTTAGAGCTTATTTAGCACCCTGCAATCTCAAAATTAAATAAATTACTTTTATTTTTGCTTTTGCTGGTGGTTTCTGCTAAATGGCTTCTTCAGGGGTCGGCAGTGCTGGGCCCTCAGACTGTGGCATTGTTTGATTTTGCCCAAAATGCAGCAGAATCCTGGAGGGGCAGGAATTTTCAGCTCCAATCCATTTCTGTTAGGAGCCAGGCTGGGTGGTTGAGCCCTGGAGATGCAATTATGCAGCCAATTATCCAATTTGGGATAACAGGGATTTCCCTCCGTGGAGAGGACAGGGAAGAGCATCCCTGGGACTCCCTTTTCTGGATGAGGTGGTTTGTTTTTTAAATGCCTTTATCCCCATTTTCCTATTTTCTTATATTTTTATATGGCTTAGATTTCCTTTGTTTAGTGATTTAAGAGCCGCTTTGGGTAATTTCCCTTTCTTTACTCTTTTGCCCTGCAATGCCTCTCTCTGCAGACTCTTTTTATATTTAATCCTAAAAGAGTTATACAAAATATAACAGCCTGGAATCTCATTGTCCAATCTGTTTATCCCACCAGAAACACAAGGCTCATTCCTGGAAGGGGGATGAACCCCAATTTGTCACAGAGAGGGATCAGGGATGGGATCTGGAGCGAAAATCTCAACCCCAGGGGTGTTTCACCTGGGTGCTGAGCTGAAAAGGAGCTGCTCTGAGCGCCTCCCCATCCAACACGCGCTCCATTCTTATCTTCAAGTGTGATCCTTCTCCTACAAGAGGCTCCTTGGGTAACTCCGAGGAGGCAGAGCCTGATTTGGCGAGGAGCTGAGTGCCCTCGATGTCGATGGGTGTGAAGGATGCTCAGCCTCTGCAAAGGGAGCTCTGGACGAGGCTTTAACCCAGCTGGGATGATGAGAAGTGGCCGGGCAGGATTTCCTGGTGGTTCTCTTGGTGTTTCCTTCGCAGTGTGAACCTCCTCAGCTTTTTCCATGAGGAGTTGATGGTCCCTCCAGGGGCTGATCTCTGCCCTCTTGGCCATCTGGGTCCTGAACTGAGGGAAATTGGAAGATTCCTGTGGGCAGCAGCGTGAGGGGTGGGGTGACAAGGGGGGAAATTCAGGAAAGCCTTTCTGAGTTCCTGAACGAATGGAAACCACAGGAACAATTTACAGGTATTCCAGGCTGTGCAGAGAAAACAGTTCCATCACACAAGGGTTCTTCACTTGATTTTTCACAGATTTATCCAGTCAAAGCCCAGAGAAGTTCATTGGTTCAATGTTCATTGGTCCCAAGTCACACAGATTTTAGTATTTGGTTTCTTATTGGTTACTGATCCCTCTGCCTTTGATGGTAATTAAGTCCTCACTCTTCGTTATTGATCTTTTGATCTTATTCTCTTATTGATCTTTTCCCGGACCAGGTGTCTCTGACCCACCAGGGAGGATGTTGGGGCACTGATGTTTGTGAATGGTCGCTGATCCCTTGTGCATCCTTGGGCAGCTCCCAGTGCCCTGAGATGTGAAATTCCTCAGGCCCTGCCTGGGGAACAACAGAGCCCCTTGGAAAGAAATTTCCATGCCCTTCCCTCTGGGTGAAGATGGGCAAAACCCCTGATAAAGTTTGTTAAAATAAATTAGAAGATGTCTCATTTAATGTGGGAAATGGATTTGTAGAAATAGCGGCTTAGGAAATAGTTGGCTTCTGATTGTAAGAGCATGAGCTGTAACATCTGTGTTGTCTCACCCTTCACATAAGACTGAAAATGGAGAAAAAGTTTTTAAAATGTCTCTCTGTTGCCCCATCTCCGGGTCAGAAAAGGGGATAATCCAACAATTTCTGACAGCTGGGCTACAAGAGAGGTGAGCCATGGGTGGAATATGAGAATGAACCCAGCACGTCCTGCACCTAGAACAAAACACTGCGTGTGAGGTTACAGTGTAAGATTAACCAAAAGTACATTTCTATCTGTTCGAACCAGCTGGGGCAGGGTTTGTTCTTTATCCCTTCCAGGACCCATCCTCCCTGCAGGGATCTCTGCTGTTCATGGGCCATCGAGGCTCAGCCATGGCTGAGACAATTCCATCATCCATGGGGAGAGGCTGCACCCAGGGGAGGAGCCCAGCATTCCTACCTGGATAAACCTGGGATTGGGAACAGCAGCACAGCCTGTGTGCACTGGATTATTGACCTGGATAAACCTGGGATTGAGAACATCACAAGCAGCCTTATCCACTGAATTCCCAGAGGACAAGATCTCCAAAACCTTCAGAGGAAGATCAAAGCCTTCTACAGGATCGCTGCTTCGACAGAACCACATCCATCACTCCGAGAGGACCGCAGCCACCATTTAATGTCTGCTCCCAACACTCTGACCATCAGGCTGTCAGGTTGTATTCTGACTCTGCCAGTGTTTCTGCATTATTGCATTTATTTTAATTTTCCTATTAAATTGTATTTCTGACCTGGATCTCCCACAGGTTTGCTTTCGAACAAGCACAGGGCACAGACAGGGATCCAGAGGGGTTTGCTGCACTCGGGTTTCGATGCAGCAGCCCAAGGCAGTGGCCATGAATTGTTGACAATTAAACACTTAGCACGAGAAGAGCTGGAGATAAGGACTGGGATGTGAGCGCTTTCATCAATAATTCACAGGACATTAGAGCCTCAATGTCAGGAGTTGTACCAAGCACTGCCCTGACAGGGTATTAATGAAGCTGCTCCAGCCATTACACGCAAATTGCTAATTTATTCATCATTTAGCAGCGGTGGGGAGAGGGGGGAAAGGGAAACCCGGGGTGTGAGTTCTGCAGCCCTTGGAGCAAAGCTGCAGAGGGGCTGCGCTGGCAGCAGCCGGTTCCTGAGCTGTGGATCTGTTTCATCCTTGGAGAATGAGGCCAAATTAAAAGGGAGCAAGTGAACACAGCCCAGATAAATTGACTCCAAGCAGGCCTTATCACCAAATCATCCCCTGGAGCTGAATGCTAACGGAGTGAGGCACTCCTGCAGTCAGGAGGATGAGGAAAAAACGAGTTCTCAGTGCCCTAAAACTCATCCTGAGCTGGTGGTGTTTAATCCTGAGATTTGGGGGGTTCGTGTGTGCCTCATTGTCCTAAAACCCACCCCGAGCTGGTGGTGTTTAATCCTGGGTTTTGGGGGGTTCCCAGTGCCTGGTTCCTGTGTGCCTCATTGCCCCAAAACCCATCCTGAGCTGGTGGTGTTTAATCCTGGGATTTGGGGTGTTCTTGTGTGTCTCATTGCCCTAAAACCCACCCCGAGCTGGTGGTGTTTAATCCTGGGTTTTGGGGGGTTCCCAGTGCCTGGTTCCTGTGTGTCTCATTGCCCCAAAACCCACCCTGAGCCGGTGGTATTTAATCCTGGGATTTGGGGGTTCCCAGTCCCTGGTCTGTGTGTGTCTCATTGCCCTAAAACTCATCCTGAGCTGGTGGTGTTTAATCCCGGGANGAGCTGGTGGTGTTTAATCCTGAGATTTGGGGGGTTCGTGTGTGCCTCATTGTCCTAAAACCCACCCCGAGCTGGTGGTGTTTAATCCTGGGTTTTGGGGGGTTCCCAGTGCCTGGTTCCTGTGTGCCTCATTGCCCCAAAACCCATCCTGAGCTGGTGGTGTTTAATCCTGGGATTTGGGGTGTTCTTGTGTGTCTCATTACCCTAAAACCCACCCCGAGCTGGTGGTGTTTAATCCTGGGTTTTGGGGGGTTCCCAGTGCCTGGTTCCTGTGTGTCTCATTGCCCCAAAACCCACCCTGAGCCGGTGGTATTTAATCCTGGGATTTGGGGGTTCCCAGTCCCTGGTCTGTGTGTGTCTCATTGCCCTAAAACTCATCCTGAGCTGGTGGTGTTTAATCCCGGGATTTGGGGGTGTTCCTGTGTGTCTCATTGTCCTAAAACCCACCCTGATCTGGAAGTGTTTAATCCTGGGATTTGGGGTGTTCTTGTGTGTCTCATTGCCCTAAAACCCACCCCGAGCTGGCGGTGTTTAATCCTGGGATTTGGGGGGTTCATGTGTGTCTCATTGTCCTAAAACCCCAGCTGGCGATGTTTAATCCTGGGATTTGGGGGTCACCAGTGCCTGGTTCGTGTGTGTCACACCAAAGTTTGATCCCTGTGAGAGGGAAGATGTGGGCTGGTGTCTTTACAAACGATCTGATGGGTGTTAAGGTCTTTGAAATGGGTTTTAAGGTCTTCCCTGAGTTCGAGGAGCAGGTTCCTTACCCAGTTTGGCTCCTGAAGGACACAAAGGGCTGCACAAGGCTGAGCTTCTGAACTTTGGGATAAATCAGGAGGTTCAAGGGGGGAATTTGTGGAAGGCAGTTTGGGAAGGTTGTACCCTCCTGGTACCTCCGGCAGTGGGGAAAGGAAGAGGGCAACGTGGTTGGGAGTTTGGGATAAAAGGGAAGCTGAGCCCTCCAAAACCCCGAGAGAATGAAAACCCCACAGGATGCACCCTGGCGGAATCTTTCACTTTATTCAAATAAAGTTAAATTACTCCTCTGTCTCCCTTTTTTTGGCATTTGTGGATTTCCCTGGTGCCTCTAAAAACCTTCATGAGGAGTTAAAAAGCATCAATGAGACTCAGATATTCCCAAACCCTGCCCTGACCTGGCTGCTCTGGGAGCAGGGAAGCAGCACGGGGACATTTCCTGGGGACTTTCAGCCCATTCCTGTCCCTCTTGTGAGGAAATTTGGGTGAAAACCACGATGGTTTCCATCAGTTCAGCTCTCACCGGGGCTGCCCTGTCACCAGAGAGGCTATATAATGAATATAAAAATCTAGATTTAATAAATATTAATTATTTGTATAATGAATATACAAATAATTAATAAATAAATAATAAATAATAAATAATAAATAATAAATATACAGATGATTAATAAATAAAGAAATCTATATAAATATATATAACTAATTTATAGTATCTAGATATAATATATCTAGATCTAGATATAATATATCCAGTTAAATGTCTATATATAATATATATGTAACTAGATAAATTTGTATATACATAACAGATAAATACATAAAATTTGAACCTAATATATAAAAAATACAAATATATTAAAAAATACATGTAATTTTTGTGCATATGTATAATATTTGTGGAAATATATATATATTAAATAAATAAATAAATAAATGTTTTTAAACCTACATAAATAATTAAATAAATAAATGTACACACACATTCATGTATAAAATAATCACAACTCGAACACTTTGCCCTGTCCAGACCCCTCAGAGCATTCCCAGCCTCTCCAGACAGGGATTTTCCCCTCTCTCCCTGCTCCAAGGAAATGGAACCGAACCACAAAAATCCTCATTTGCAGCCTCCTTCTTCCCATGGGTTTTTTTACCTCAGAAACTCTTATTTAGGCTGATTAAAACTTCTCCATTTTTTCCTCCTCTGGCAAATGTTCAAGTGGCTTTGTTTTCTATTTCATCAGAAAATGTAAATTTTTTTTTTCTTTTTTAAAGGAGGGGGTGGAATTTGTGCTGCAGAGTGAAACTCCCTTGGTTCAACTCAGCTCCTCAAGTTTTCTGCCTTGGAATTGATGAAATTTTCCATTAGAGCATCACGGGGTTTTGGAGGCAGCAAAATCACGGCTTCACCTTTTGGAAGGAACGTGGGGATTTTGAGGCTCGGTCCGTGGCAGAAGGAGAGCTCGTGGCTGTGTTGCCTCAGCTCTTGTAGGATCCAAAATCTGGGAAAAACCATCCCTGGAAATGGGTGCAGCTCCTGTGGACACTGCTCTGCTGGCTCCCAGACCTGGCAGAGTTTCAAACGGACCCATCCTGGAGAATTACCAACCCAAGGTGGAATAAATAACTGCACGCTGCAGCTTTTGCACTTATTGGGAATAATAAATATGAATTCCTGCTCCAGTGCTCCTGGCTGTGATGCAGATGGGGTTAACTGAGATATGGGAAAGGTATTTTCAACATCACTTATGATAATTAAGTTCTGAATCTTGTTTGAGGGAGTTGTGTGTGCTGCTGTCCAATCCAGAATAAAAATAGTGATTAATGATGATATTTTTCATATGCAAATGAATATCTGATCTATAGGTAGCGACAAATTGTCATAACAGAACAAACCAAGCAAGGGTTTTTATTCAGAAGTGAATATTTATGCAGTGTGGGTGCAGATGCAGTCTGGATGCAGATATAGGGGAGGACAGGTTGGTTTCTGTGCGTTGTTTTGTGGATTATTGTTTATTTTTTGGAATGTGGTTGAACTCTTGGCCCATCCCGTGTCCCAGTCTGCTTCCTGCTCCTTCACAGGGCTGGATCCTGGGGCTGGCCGGGGGTGATTCCATCTGGGATGCATTGCAGGGGCAAGCAGTGAGCCAGGAATGAGGAATTAGCATGGAAGGGCTGCAATCTGACCTTGAGGTTTGTGCAATTTTCATTTTTTGGCACAGAATGGGGTCATCAGTGGCCCCCAGACACCCCCAGAGATCCAGGCAGTGGAATGCTGAGCAGGGACCTCCTGGGCCACAGTGGGGAATATTTTAAATATTTAAAAATGAAATAACTCACCATGGTTGGCTCATGACTGACTTTATAAAGTCACTGCCACCATTTTGGCAGCTGGAGTGGGATTTGGGCAGGGAGCTGTTCCCCAAATAACTGATGGGGGTGTTTAGCACAGGGAGGGATGGGAATGGCACAAAATATCCAAGTTTTAGGAGCTGTTAAAGCCACTCAGAACAGTCCAGTGCTGCCCTCTGAGCAACCCGAGTGTGCCTGAGCCAGAAATGGTCCCTGTGGGATCCTGGACCTGCCCTGAGCGTTCAATTCCTCCCAGCTCCGGGGTAAAGAGGCTCCCAGGAGCAGCTCAGGGAACTCCTGCTGCTCCTGCTCCTGTTCCACATCCCTGTGACACCTTCCTGGTGAACTGGGAATTAACCCAAACCTGGTGAAAATGGGAATTAACCCAAACCTGGTGAAAATGGGAATTATCCCAGCCCTGTGAACTGGGAATTAACCCAAACCTGGTGAAATGGGAATTACCCCAGCTCTGGTGAAAATGGGAATTAATCCAACCCTGGTGAACTGGGAATTAATCCAATCCTGGTGAACTGGGAATTACCCCAGCCCTGGTGAAATGGGAATTACTCCAGACCTGTGAACTGGCAATTATCCCAACTCTGTGAACTGGGAATTAACCCAAACCTGGTGAACTGGGAATTAACCCAAACCTGGTGAAAAGGGAATTAACCCAGCCCTGGTGAACTGGGAATTAACCCAAACCTGGTGAAAAGGGAATTAACCCAGCCCTGGTGAAATGGGAATTACCCCAACCCTGGTGAAATGGGAATTAACCTACCCCTGGCCAGACCCTGAGGGGTATCACAGCCCGGGTCCCACCCTGAGGGTGTCACAGTCCGGGTCCCACCCTGGGAGATGTCACAGCCCGGGTCCCACCCTGAGGGTGTCACAGCCCGGGTCCCACCCTGGGTCCGAGCTGGACCCTGCAGGATCCCGGCTCTGCCAGAGCCCCGGAGGAGGAGCAAACGGTGTCACTGATTCTGCAGCTTCAGTCCCGCCTTGTTTATCAAAGTCAGTGTTTTTCTGACTAAAAGGCACTTAGGTTTAAAAAGAAAAAAAAAAAAACCTGACAGGCTGCGAGGTTGGGGATTAACCCTGTCCCAGCCGCGGCGGGACACGCAGTGTTTACCTTCGGAGTTGCTGCCTGCATTGAAAACAAAACAAATGCCTTTTGTGGGGGTGATCAGTGCGAGCTCTGCCCCTCGGCCCTGTACCGAGACTCTCACTTTTAACCTGCAAACACCCCTTCTCCTGCCCTCCCTCCCCCGGGAATACAGGGAAAAAATAATTTAGGAAAA
>VWYP01009354.1:43615-82285 GCA_013400435.1 Pycnonotus jocosus
AGGAAAAAAGGAAAAAAAAAATTAAGAAAAAAAAAAAAAAAAAAAAAAAAAAAAAAAAGAAAAAGAAGAAGAAGAAGAAGAAGACCAGTTTAGAATTTGCCCAAGCCAAACACACAGGTCAGGTGGATTAGAGCCAGCTCAGGTTGGCAAATCCCGAGGGGAGAGTAGGTGTTTGGTTTGGCGTCTCTGTCCAGAAAATCCCCACACCACAAACATTCCACAATCCAGGAGGGGTCTGGCAGGGGAGGACGGTGGGCCAGGCAATGCTGTGTCTTTAATTCTCTTTTTTTTTCCGAGGGGAAGCGGAGTCTGCAGAGCCATGACAGCCTCGCTTGTTCAGCCTTCAATGCGCGTTGGGTTTTCTCCAGTGGAGGGCACTCGGTGCTCCACAAACCCCATCCTCGGCACCCACCAGCTCCGGAGCATCATCGCTCTCTGGAAAGCCTCGGAATTAGACGAGAGCCGCCTCTCAGCACAGCTACAAAAAAACACCCCCCACTTTAAACCCCACCAGCTCCATGGATAAACCGAGCCTGGGGGGCTGCTGAAGAAGGCTCTGGCACCTCACGGGAGGGCCCTGGGTGCTCGGGGAGCCGGGGGAGGATGGATCGCAGCGCCCGGCGATGGCACAAGGCAGCAGAATGAGGGATGCGAGGCGCCGGCACAGCTTTGGTCCTTCCTGGCAGAGAAGTTGGTTCTCCTCCATCGCCCGCTCCGGCTTTTCTCGCCCATCGCCTCTTCACGCCGCCGGTTCTCCGATGACTTCCACAATGGCTCTCAGAGCTTAGGGTCCCTNAAAACAGCTGGAGAAAGGCGAAGGAGGACGTTATTGATGACAAAAGGATGGGTGAGTGAACTTTTGTGGTTTGTTTGCTGGCAGGGCTGCAGCTGTGGGGTGGATTTTGCAGCTGGATTATTCTCCGGTGGTGGGAGGGGGGGGCACGGGAGGCAGCAGCAGCGGCGCGTTCCGCTGCCAGCCAGGTGACTCACGGCGTTTGCCATTCCTATTTGTATTTTTAGCCCTCGTCCCCCCTCTCCGGGCACACCTTTCCTCCCGAAATCCCTGCCCCGAGTCGGGGGCTCCCGGAACGAAGCCCCCCCCGGTGCCGCCCCCGCCCGCACCTGCACGGGCACCGCCAGCTGCGGGTGTGCCCCGCACCCCAAATTCCTGCCGGCATCACCCCCCCGGCACGGTTCGGGCTGGCGTGAACACTTTGCAGGATGTGGAGGGTGGGGGGAGCTGTTTCTTGCCCAGGTGGTTTTGAAGAGGCCCCTGGTACCTCTGCTTCATTTCCAGCAGTCATTTGCCAGTCGGGTTTTTTGTTGGTTTGTTTTTTTTTTTTCCGAGTGTGACAGGTTTATTCCCCTCCTTCCTTCCCCCCCTTCCCCAGCCCCCGAGTCTGTAACAGGCAGAACATATTTCTAGCTGGCTGCTGCTGGCAAAGAGAACGGAGGAAAAAAAAAAAAAAAGATTTAAATTAGAAATCTACCCATTAAAGTGGAAGGCTGGGGCATTCTAGATCAGGAATTATTTTTGCAGATTGCCCCTTGGTGTAAAATTGCATTAAAGACCTGCAGCACCGAGCTGGGTTTGTGCGTGTGTGGCAAATAATAATGTGATTATTTATCAAGGAGATACGAGCCCTTGAAATATTTCCTGTTGGAAAGAATGCATTTTCATTCTCAGCAAGGCTGCAACTCTGGACAGAGGCAGCAGCCCTGGAATGATCTCAGGAATTATTTCAGGCGTGCAGATGGGTGTTGGGGGCTCTGACACCCCCTCCACGCCCTCTCAGAATTATTCAGGATTCTATATATTCAATTATTACATATGTCCTCGCATCCAGCGCTGCTGCTGCATGACAAGCATGACATCTTAAAGGCAAACCCATAAAAATCGATCCAGGAGAGGGGAATTGAAAGAGAAACATCCCCCTTTAAACTTTCTGGGTTTGCTGCTGTCTGGAAGTGCTGGGGTGGGTATTTTCATCAAAAATTAATTCAAATTAAGAACTGCTCAGGTATTCACAGCCATGTGTGGGTAAGTTTAAATGGTCATGGGTTAAGGCAGTGGTTCATTTAAAAGTGGTTAATTTAAAAGTGGTTAATTTAAAAATGCTTTACCTGGCATCGGGGTCCCATGCCAGCATTCCTGGTACACTTCTCAGTATGGAAAAACTTGGTTTCCCTGCATCTATTTCTGTATTTTAAGTACATAAAATCCACGAGTTTTATTTAAACACATTCCTAAATCCGAATCACTCAGTGCAAAAAGTAAAACCTTTACTTAGCGCCTCATTTTTACAATAAATACCCAGCTCCAACTTCAGGAGAAGTAGATTTCCCTCTTTCTGGGGTAATTTTGTGGGAGGGGGATTGGACCTGCTCTCCTTGAGGAACACGTTGAGCAGCACGTATGAGCAGCAGCTCTGGCTCATTTCCTCTCCAGCACCATGGAGCAATCCAGCACAGTGACTTGACAAATATGTTTATTGTTCAAAGCCCGGCACGGAGCGCTGAGGACACCCCGGAGAGCCGGGGGACGGGAGGGAACAGGCTCCTGGTGCTGCTGGGGACTCTGGTGGCCGTGGGGACAGCAGGGATGGCCAGGCAGGCACTCCAAGGACGGCGATTTGCAGCACAAAGAGCCGAGGAGAGGGGGGGTGAACAGGTTGTCTCCCCAATCCCCCTCGCTCAGCTCAGGCCGTCCCCGAGCCCCCAGTGACGCGGTAATCCGGTAATTCACCCTCGAGCCTTTCCAATGGCCCTTTTTTCCTCTCGGATGTTGCAGGTTTCCATGTGATCAAGCGGCGGGGAGGCTCCGGGGTGCTGCTGGCGCTGCTTCCCCTGGCGCTGCTGGCCGGGCTGGCGGGCGCGCAGCGAGCTTGCCCCAAGAGCTGCCGCTGCGACGGCAAGATCGTGTACTGCGAGTCGCACGCCTTCCGAGACATCCCGCACAACATCTCCGGCGGCTCGCAGGGCTTGTCCCTGCGCTACAACAGCATCCAGAAGCTGAAATCCCACCAGTTCGCGGGCCTCAACCAGCTCATATGGCTGTACCTCGACCACAACTACATCAGCTCCGTGGATGAGGACGCCTTCCAGGGCATCCGCCGGCTGAAGGAGCTGATCCTGAGCTCCAACAAAATCACCCACCTGCACAACAAGACCTTCCACCCCGTGCCCAACCTCCGCAACCTGGACCTGTCCTACAACAAGCTGCAGGTGCTGCAGGCGGAGCAGTTCAAGGGCCTCCGCAAGCTGCTGATCCTGCACCTGAGGTCCAACTCGCTGAAGACGGTGCCCATCCGCGTTTTCCAGGACTGCCGCAACCTGGACTTCCTGGACCTGGGCTACAACCGCCTGCGGAGCTTGTCCCGCAACGCCTTCGCCGGCCTTCTAAAGCTGACGGAGCTCCACTTGGAGCACAACCAGTTCTCTAAGATCAATTTTGCCCACTTCCCGCGGCTCTTCAACCTCCGCTCCATCTACCTGCAGTGGAACAGGATCCGCTCCATCAGCCAGGGCTTGTCCTGGACCTGGAGTTCCCTGCACAACTTGGATTTATCGGGCAACGACATCGCGGGGGTAGAGCCCGGCACCTTCCAGTCCCTGCCCAACCTGCAAAAGCTGAACCTGGATTCCAACAAGCTCACCAACATCTCCCAGGAGACCATCAACACGTGGATCTCGCTCATCTCCATCACTCTGTCCGGGAATATGTGGGAATGTACTCGGAGCATTTGCCCCCTGTTTAATTGGCTTAAGAATTTCAAGGGAAATAAGGAGAGCACCATGATCTGCGCGGGCCCCAAGCACATCCAGGGCGAGAAGGTGAGCGACGCTGTGGAAACCTACAATATCTGTGCCGAAATCCAGGTGGTGGCCACCGAGAGGTCCTACCAGGCTCCCCAAACCCCCCAGAGACCCGTGTTCATCCCCAAACCCACCGTGTCCAAACTGGAGAGCCACCAGCCCACATCCGCCGCGCCGAGCCCTTCCGCCGACATCCCGACGCCCGCGGTGGAGCCGGAGTACGAGCACGTGTCCTTCCACAAGATCATCGCGGGGAGCGTGGCCCTCTTCCTCTCGGTGGCCATGATCCTGCTGGTCATCTACGTGTCCTGGAAGCGTTACCCCGCCAGCATGAAGCAGCTCCAGCAGCACACGCTCATGAAGAGGCGCAGGAAAAAGGCGCGGGAGTCGGAGAGGCAAATGAACTCCCCTTTGCAGGAATATTACGTGGACTACAAGCCAACAAACTCTGAGACCATGGATGTATCCGTTAACGGGTCTGGGCCCTGCACCTACACCATCTCTGGCTCCAGGGAATGCGAGGTATGAACCATGATCCTCCTAAAACCATTTCAGCTGCTGGGAAGGAGAGGTAAATGTTCGAAGCTCTTGAGGTATCTCTAAATATTAGAAAGATTATTGAGATTTTTGTTCTTTTTTGTTCTTTTTTTTTTTCCTGCTTTGGGTTTTGCTCTGTAGAAGGTTCTCTCATGTTAAATGACAACAGGCAGGGAAGGGATGGTGATTATTTTGAATAATTATGACTTATTAAAAAAGCGATTAAGTTGGAGTCAACAACTGTGATAAAGGCATCTGGAGTGTTGTTCTCCTCCTGTTTGCACCCATTTGATGAGCTGTGGCTACAAGAGAATCCTATTTTTAACGGATTGGTAGATACAGAGGAGCTTAAGAGCCTTTTCTGGTTTAAAACTAAATATGGAAACCTCTTTTCTCCAGACCCCGCATCAAATGTTGAGGGGTTCATGGCCTATTTAATGATAATGCCAAAGATTTCCTGCATTTTTGATCTGGTTCAGGAGCAAGCCAGGGGACAACAGGACTGCAGCAGGATCTTGGAGTTGTTTTCCTGGAGCAGCAGAAACACAGAGGCTCCTCTGGACGCGAGCCTTTGTCCAACAGCACGTTTGCAAATATCTGGGTTGGGAGAAGGAGATTCTTGGAGGGTTTAATTTCATTCCAGTGATCAGTGGAGGCTTAGACAGCCCTGCTGGAGTCGATTTCCACAACCTTCAGGCCGTGTCAGGATTTGACTCAGCGACACGGGAAACACAACCAGGAAAAGCTCTCAGCACTTCTCTTCTCTGCTGCCCAGCTCTGCGAGGAAATTCCAAATGGTTTTGTTGCTCTCCTGCCAATGGCTCCACTGCTGTGGATGCAGGGGAAGGGTTTGCTTGGAGTGCTGCTGCTTGCTTAGAGCTGGCAAAGGAGGATTTGCACAATCCCATTGCAGTCCTGGTCACTTTACCCTGCACCGGGTGGACTTGGCTTCCTTGGTTGTGGATGTTCTACCTGAGAGTGTTTGATGAGCCTGTTGGAGTTCATTCCCACCCCTCTGTGCAGGGTGGGATTGGCTGTGGGGATCCTGAGCCCTGGCTGTTGTGCCCAGGTGCTGTGGGAGGTGTGGTGAAGAGGAGCAGAGTGGGATCTGCACTGCTGGGATCTGGATTGCTCCAAACCCAGTGTTCGCACTCCCTGACAATGGGGCGCCTTTCAGAGGTTTCATTTTTGGCACCTGAATTCCTCAGGTGGTTTTGGATGGATTTGGACTGTGGAGTTAAGGGGAAGGAAGGAAAATGCAGTGGTTTGGGGTTGCTTTTGTGTTGTCTTCAGAACAGAAAACCACCTGGCATGTCCCTGTCAGTGCTCCAGGAAAATGCAGAATGAAGGCGTGCGGTTTGGTTTATTCACTGCTACCAGCACAGGCAGAAAACGAGTGATGTTCAAGTTATTTTGAATTTCCCCTGGCTGTCACAAACAGCATTAATCTGGCCTGGAAGGCTCTGTCCCCTTCACACTCGGGATTAACACCACTGAAGTTTCATTAGCTTGATTAAGATATTGTTTAATTTACTCCACGGTGGTAAAGCAGACAGATAACTGAGCATCCAGGCAGCAACACCATCATCTCAAATGCATTTTGGATGACAGAAGGTAGGGATGATGTTTGAGAGACTGAAATTTGGATAATTTGGATTTCAGTGGGTAATTACCGGGTTCAAGAGCCCTTCCAGGTGCAGACACACAAGGTCAGCGTGCTGGAATTCCCCCAGGTGGCCGTGGCTGTCACACACAGCATCAAACACCAGGGGACCCCAGCTCATCTGGCTTCCAGGTGCTGTGGCAGCACCAGAACGGTTCTATCCGTGTTAAATTAAACTGGTGACAACTCTGCAGGGCTTTGTGGGGGGTTGTGGAGCCGCTGGGTGTGAATCAGACCGTGCAGGACGCCCCAGAGCTGTGCCCGACCCTGTGTTTGTATCCTCATTGAACATCCAGCGACTCTTTGCGCACTGTTAGAGGCTCATAAATAATAGAGAATGATAAAGACTTCAGGAGATGGAAAGCAGATCGTTGAAGGCACATGTAGCAACCCAAAGCCCCCACTGAAATCCTGTCTTCAGCTTGGATTTGACATTCTGCGTCTCCATAGCTACAAGGTTCCACTTGTAAAAGGAGAGATATTCACTGTACAGCACTTAAAAATGGTAAGAAAAACCCTTGTAGAGTCTTCAGCAGTGGAAGGGGTTTGTGTTTGGCGAAAAAAAAAAAAATAGGAAATGGAACCTCTCTTTATTTCCTAATTTACCCGTACTTGTGGAAAGCTATTATTTTGTGCAGGTGTGATGCAGCTCAGGCCCATCCTCCCCCGGGGCTGCCTGGCTCATTCCCTGTGCTCAGCCTGAGGTTTCTCCCAAAAAAAGAAGCCCTCAGAGAGGAGAGGAGTGCCTGGATAGCTGCAGGGTGAGGGCAGGCAGGCTCCAGGACTCATTGCTTAGCAGTAATTACAAATTTGATTGATTTTACTTCTTGTGGCAATCTTCTCCAAAGCATTGTCTGCTTTTGTGTGTTCACCCAGGGGCAGCTGAGGGTCCAGAAATGGTGTGGTTTTTGGGGAAAGGGTGATGGACCCGTTCCATTTGAACTGGGAAAGGAGAGAGATGCCAGATCAGACCCTGCTGTGGGTGGTGGGGTGACTTTGGAGGTCAGGTGAGCAGAGCTGGGACCTTCACAGGGATCATTTTGGGTGTGGAAGCTTCCAGCTCATCTCATCCACGAACCTCTCATTTTCCACGGCAGAACCAGCCTGGGAATAACGAGCTGAGGGATTTCCACAGAGGTTCCTTTCTCCACAGGGACGGTGTTGTTTTACAATTCCACGAGGTTTTGATCATCCAGCAGAGCCCCACAGGTGAGCACTACCCTGGAGCAGAGCAGGTGCAAGCTGTGCTTTGTGGGGCTGCTCTTCCCAGTCCCTGGAATTCAGGAATTGTCCCTTGTGCTGGGCACAGAGAGCCAAAGGCAGGCTGGCTGCAGACGGGAGCGACTTTGGCAGCAGTGGGGTTACAATCACCGACACCTGGCCTGGGCTCGTCTGTTCAGTCTCTTGGCAAGGCTTGCTAAAATAACTGCGTGCTCCTGATTTGGGCTCTGGCCGTCCTGTGAGCAGAGTGCTGCTCCCTCAGCCTGGGATTTTCTCCCATTTATTTGCTTCCCCATTTATTTGTACGTTTGCTGGAGGTCTGGAAGCTGTAAAAAGGGATTTCTTGAAGGCAGCTGTGGTGTTCTGTGTTTCATGCATTATCACAGTGACAGAATATCTGGGAATGTCTCCCTGGGAAGGTGCTGTGAGGAGCAGGAAAACGTTTCTGTCTCCTGGAAGGTCACTTTCCCATTTATTTGTACACTTGCTGGAGGTCTGGAAGCTGTAAAAAGGGATTTCATGAAGGCAGCCATGGTGTTTTGTGTTTCCTGCATATCACAGTCACAGAATATCTGGGAGTGTCTCCCTGGGAAGGTGTTGAGGGGAGCAGGAAAAGGTTTCTGTCTTGTGGAAGGTCACTTCCCCATTTATTTGTACATTTGCTGGAGGTCTGGAAGCCGTAAAAAATTATTTCATGAAGCCAGCTGTGGTGTTTTGAGTTTCATGCATATCACAATCACAGAATATCTGGGAATGTCTCCCTGGGAAGGTGCTGTGAGGAGCAGGAAAACGTTTCTGTCTCCTGGAAGGTCACTTTCCCATTTATTTGTACATTTGCTGGAGGTCTGGAAGCCGTAAAAAATTATTTCATGAAGCCAGCTGTGGTGTTTTGAGTTTCATGCATATCACAGTCACAGAATATCTGGGAATGTCTCCCTTGGAAGGTGTTGAGGGGAGGAGGAAAAGGTTCTGTCTCTTAGAAGGTCACTTTCCCATTTATTTGTACATTTGCTGGAGGTCTGGAAGCTGTAAAAAGTGATTTCATGAAGCCAGCTGTGGTGTTCTGTGTTTCATGCGTGTCACACTCACAGAATATCTGGGAATGTCTCCCTGGGAAGGTGCTGTGAGGAGCAGGAAAATATTTCTGTCTCCTGGAAGGTCGTTGCTGTCCCCTTTCCCAAGCTGGCAGGCACAAAGCAAACACCAGGCAGACAGGTGAACAGCGTTTTTGTGTGAACCCAGCGCTGTGAGGTCACTTTTTTACACCTCTCCTTCCCCGTGCCTGGCCGTGCCCCGTGGATCAACACCACCCTGTTCACAGCCAGGGACAGCTCTGCTGGGTTTGCCACAGGAGGGGAGGCAGGGCTGGCTGTCCCTCGTGTTCACACCTTTTAAATCAGACGCAGAATCAGCTGGAATTCTGCTCCTGCTCCTCTTCCCATCGGGAAAAAGGACATTGATATAAAGGAATTAGACATGTGCAGGCTTGGTGGGCTGCTGCAGACCCACTTCTGGGCCTAATTTAAAGGGAATTGTTGACACGCTGGTTTTGTGATTTATTTATTGAACATCGTGGTGCTGCTTGGAGCAAGAAGCAAAGAGGATAAACCAGAACAGTTTCCATCTCCAGAGAGGGTTTAGGGTGAGGCTCCAGTTCTGTAACTCTGCACAAAAGGGGGGCCCTGGGGGCTCAGCCTGAGCTCAGGGGGTGCCGTGACCTCATGGGAGAAATCACTCAAGGAATGCTTGAATTTTACAAATTTTAGTTTAAGAGCAGTGATTGCATTTCCTTTGGCCTCAGCCTGAGGGGTTTGTGAGGAACGCTAACCCCATGGCTGAGATGTGAGTTCATCAGGGCTCAGGGGAATGGGAAGGGGATGATCCCACAGGATCCCCCAAAGAGCAGGACCTGGGAGGTGAGGAGTGAGGAAAATGGGAGCAGAAACTCTTCATTAACCCTTTGTGCTCACTGCAGGGCCAAAGCACCGGGGGTTTCTTTGCAGTGACTCCTCTGGGGCACTGGAGGGTGAACGCTGTTACCTGAACTTCTCTGCTCCCTGCTGTGCTCTGCCTCCTTCTCCCCTCTCTTCTTCCAGCCCTCTGTGGCTGTGGAACCTAAAATTTGTGTTGGGCTGTAAAATGAGGGTGAATCAGCCCAAGGAAAGTGTCCTGAGCCCTGGGTTTGTATGGGGAGAGTCAGGAGAGGGGAAGGTGCCAGTGCTGCTCCTCAGAGCTCTGCCCAGGGGAGGAACAGCTCAGACGGGGCTCAGAGATTTTGGAAATCATTGAGTCATAAAATGGTTTGGATTTTGGAAGGAGCCTTTAAGATCACCCAGTGCCACCCCCTGCCATGGGCAGGGACCCTTTCCACAGCCCTGGGTTGCTCCAAGCCCTGCCCTTGGACATTCCAGGGATGTTTTTACCACTCTGAGCCTTTCCTTGCCCTTGGCATTGCAAATATAACCCCAGTCCAAGGGGAGCTGGGCTGGAGAGGCACCAGAGATGCAGTAAGAAATGCACAGAGGGGCAAAATTTCCCCGGGCTCAGCACTTGCAAAGTTCCCGAAGATGTTCCCAAAAATGGACCGGCCGTGTTTCCGGCGGAGCTGAGGCAGCTGTGCCTCCTGCAGCAATTGAGGGCTGCAGATTTGGAAAGGAAATGCAGGAGGATGTGGAGCACTTGTGAAACTCTCACTCGGTGCTTCCTCTGGTGCCCGGCGGAGAGAGGAGCTCGTCAGGGATTCGGGCTGCCAGTGAGACCTTGGGAGTGGATTGCTCAGAGGAAGGAGCTCAACCCACCTCTCCCAAAAATCTCCTGAGCTTGGGAGCTTCCCTGAGCACATTCCAGCACTGCGTTTGCTCCATGAACTCATCCCGAGGCTGACAGCTCATTACCAGAGCTCTGTAATTGCGCTGTGGGTTCCCAGCCTTAGGCACAATGTCCAGCTGGGATCATCCTCCCTCTGCTTCCTCTTCACCATTTTTTTTCCTGCTTCCCCAAATGTTGCCACTTTGCAGAACCCTCGTGGTGTAAGTTGTGCTCAGATGGAGAGGCTGCTGCTCTGAAGAGAGGAGGACACTGCTTATTCCCGTTATATTCCTTGGGAGGGATTCCTGCACTCCTGGAATTGTGACTGAGGCCCTTTTCCCTCTCCATCTCCCTTTTCCTTGCTCTCCCTCCTTCCCCTGCCTTAGCTTGCACTCTGTGATGTGCTGCCAGTGTTTTAAGGAGGAGAGAGGAATATTATATTTATATAATTATAGATTATAGTGGAGCTCAGGCCAGCAGGGACAACACTCACGGAATTGGGGAAGGGATCTGTTCAGCTGTGGGGTTTAATTTTAAACACTCACAAAACACGAGACACACGCTGGGAGGGTTAAACAGTTTTATTAGGAAATGTCCTGCTGCTGGAATTTTTCCTGACACTCTCCTCCTGGATAACAGAGCTGAGCCCAGCCTGGATATTGGGAATTCTCTCTGAAATCCGGTGGCTGCAGCAGCACAGAGCAGGCTGGGAATGACCAGGGCTGTGCTCATGGTTTGCTCTGCTCCTGGACACTCCTTTGGGTGATCTGCCCCTGGCAGGAGACACCCACAGCTCTCAAATCCCTTGGGATTGTGGTTCAGGCCCCAGTTTTCCATGGAGATGCTCCTGGTATGTTGGAATTCTCAGTCTCTCCCAGCCAGCACTCAGAAGTGTTCATCCCTCCCTCCCTCCCTCCATGCTGTTTTCCGTGGTGTGAATGCTGTGACACGAGAAATTCCGGGTGATCCGTGTTCAGAGCGCTCCCAGCACACTGGGATTGCCGTTCCCAGGCAGGTGATTCCAGCCCTGTGTGGACAGGATTTTTTAAGACACTTTTCCATGCTAAGCAGTTGCTGATTTTTCCCAAGGAAAAAGCTGTCAACAACAACAAAAAAAACCACTTTTCCCAAAACAAATTTGGCAAACAACCAGCGGTTTCTCAAAACAGTGTAGCGGTTATGATTCCTGCCCATCACACAGGAGACCTGGATTTGATTCCCTGGAGAGAAAACCAGCAAAACACCACCTTGAGAAAAGATGGTTGTTTGCCAAATTAGTTTTGAAAAAGGTTTTTTGTTAAGCTTTTTCCTTGGGAAAAATCATCAACTGCTCAGCAAGCAGAAGCCTCTTAGAAAATCGTGTCCACAGCCCTGAACACGGATGGGCCGCGGCCAGAAACGCCGCTGACACCGCTCAGCTTTTATCACCTCTGCCCCCTGAGCAGCTCAGATCACCCCTGCATCTTCCCACTTCCACAAAAAGATGAGTGATGGATCCTGGGGGGTTCCCGGGGAGTTTTCAGCTGTGTCTCGAGCTGCAGAATTCCGCTTTGTTGGAGCTGTGGTGCGCGGGGAAAGGGCTGACGCTCGAGGCTGTTGGCAGTGTTGGCTTCTTGGCCTGGAGGATTTGTTTTGCCTTTGCCTTTTTTTTTTTTTTTTTTTATTTTACAAGGAAACAGGAATCTCTTCCTGGCAGATGGATCAGTCGTGGTGTTGTCATGGGCAGTGGGATGGGAATTCCAAGGAGGAGAAGGGAGGGAAGGCCAGAAAATGCTGATTATCTCTGATTTCCCGCCTTCTGTGCCTGTCCAGCTACAGCAAAACTCCCCCTTTGCTTCTTAGCTCAAATATAGATTTATTTTGGGCTTCTTAAGATACATTTGAATAAAATTGGCTGGCACAGGAGCAGTTTTTGGGTGCTGGCAAGGCAGAGTCCCCTCAAAGCTCTGTGGTCCAGGGCTGTGTCTCCATCCATGGGCAGCTTCCTTCAGAAAGGCTTTGTGAGGATGCCGGAGCTTCTCTGCTTTGTTTTCTACCCTTTGTGGGGCTTTCTTTCCATTCATTCCATCCATAAGTTCTCAAAACTCACGAGATAAGGAACATTCTTCTGATTTTTCATCCCTACATCACATACTTGGTGATCTTAAGCAAAATCTCTTTGCTCTGAAGGTTCCTTTTTTTTTTTTTTCCTGTTTTTTCACCAACACGGTTTTATTCAATTTCCTCTGAAATGAGCAATAACAAAAAGAAAAATAATATTTGTGGGTTTAGACTGTGGGGAAAACCAACTTGGCCAATCTGACCGTGATCAAGGGGGCCTTTGATGCTGTGTCCTTGCACAGGTGGGTGTTTTGTTCACAGGGAAAACTGATTTTATCCTTGACTTTACCCTGAGATCTGCGAGTCCTTTGGTCGAATAAAACCACAGAATATTTCCTGCCTGAGCATTTCAGCTGCAGGAGGGAAAGCTGTGCCAGCAGAGGAAGGAGCTGTGAGGTCACGGGGTGTGGAACGTGGAGGGGATGTGGCACATCCTTCATGGCAGCAGGCAGAGGTCAGGGGTTGCCCTGGGGTGCAAAGCTTGGGGCCAGCGCTCCCAGCTGCTCCTGGAATAAATACAGGGGTGGGAAAAGCCATCCCCATCTCCCAAGTTTGATGGGCAGTGAATGAAAGAACCACTTTCAGGAGGTTCTTTGTCATTTTTATTCTCCCCCGTGTGAGCTCTGGGCAAGATTTTTGTTCTTGTGTGGAAGAAGTTGGATTTTCCTTTGTGTTACTTGAGTGTTGATCCAATCAAGAACCTATTAATGGTGAAATATGGAAAAAGTTGGATTTTCCTTTCTGTTATTTGGGTGTTGATCCAATCAAGAACCAATTAATGGTGAAATATGGAAAAAGTTGGATTTTCCTTTCTGTTATTTGGGTGTTGATCCAATCAAGAACCAATTAATGGTGAAATATGGAAAAAGTTGGATTTTCCTTTCTGTTATTTGGGTGTTGATCCAATCAAGAACCAATTAATGGTGAAATATGGAAAAAGTTGGATTTTCCTTTGTGTTATTTGGGTGTTGATCGAATCAGGAAGCAATTAATGGTGAAATATGGAGGAAATAGGATTTTCCTTTATGTTACTTGGGCGTTAATCCAATTAAAAACAATAGATGATGATAAAAGGTAGGAATTATTTATGTTTGGGAAGCAGCTGACAACTCCCATGTTTAACGGGATGGAAACACCAAAGGAGTAATTTTTGTGCCTGGGAGAACAGGACACAGCAAATAGTCTGAGCCAGAAAGAGGAAATGAGACCTGGATTTCCTTGGGGGAGCTGGGCAGGGAGTGGGGCAGCCCAGGATTTGGGAATCCCTGAGCAATATCCCAGGTTTGGATGCTCCAGCTCAGCCCAGGGATGGGAGAGCTCAGCCCAAGGTTGGGCCAAGGTTTGGGCTCACAGGAAGGACCTGTTTGACCCAGAATGGAGGCTCCAAGGTGTCCCTGAGAAAGGTCAGGCTCACTCCTCATGCTTCACCCTCTCATCCACCCAAATCCCATTTTTCCCAGACTTTTCCAACGCACCGAGGGTGTCTTTGCTGGAGAGGCCCGAGTTGTGCGGTTTTGCTCGTTTTCAGTCAGCCCTCATTAAAAATCAGCTTCTCCTCCTGCGTGCAGCCCTCTGGAAGCTCTGCTGGTTCCTCTCTGCTCTCATCCCTCACTGCCACAGCCGTTTGGATTATCTTTGGGCCGTGATGGATGCCCTGAAAGGAACCAACAAGGCCATCAAACTCCTGCCCAGGTTCAACCAGCATTTGTTAAATGTTTCTAAATCATCCCGGGCCTGAAATGTGCTGCTTCTTAAATTTAGAGCGATGTGATTGCCTAAAGCCTCTCCATGTGTTAATTAAATCATCATATAATTGTGGTTTCTGGAGACTGACAGGTTATAAATAGTTATCCCTCTCCCTCTCCTGCAATAATTGGTGGGAATGACGGGCAAGCCAGGCATTGTTTAACTGAGCCTCTGACACTGCTCTTCCCATTCCAACCCCGTTTCTCTGCCCTGATTGTCCTGAAATAATCAGCGGTGTCATCCTCAAAGGCTGCTTAATTGCCAGGCACTTGTCACATTGTGGGACAAGGAGAGGAGTGCTTCTCATCATTATCCCTCTAATTCAGCGGGACGGGAGGTCAGGAGCTCCCGAGGTCAGGGCAGAGGTTCGGTGTACACACTCTGAATAAACACTGACACATTTTAGTCACCGTTTTACATCCATCTGCTCTGTCTCATCCGAGATTTTGTGGAAAGAGAAGCTTTGGTGTTCTGGACATCGTGTTCCTCTGTTGCTGCCGTGGAATCATGGAATGGTTTGGGTTGGGAGGGACCTTAAATTCCACCCAGCCCCATGGGCAGGGGCACCTCCCACTGTCCCAGGTGGCTCCAACCTGGCCTTGGACACTTCCAGGGATCCCAGTTTCCCTGGGAATTCCATCCCAGCCCCTCTCCACCCTCCCAGGGAGGAATTCTTTCCCAATATCCCATCCAACCCTTCAGTTCAAAGCCCTCAAAGGCAGTTTAAATCACCTGGGCAGGTCCAGCTTTGCTGTGCAGTCGCTGGAAAAAGGCAGCACAACCTGGTGGGATCCCACCTGGACTGGAAACCAATCCCAGTCACAGCTCAGGGGACAGAAAAGGAAATTCTGCAAACACTGAAGCTCACCAAGACTTTGTGCCCATCTCTCTGCTCCCCTTCTGATCTTCCCCAGCTCTGTCTGGAGTGTGTGGGAATGAGGAAGGATGGGAATGGGGACATGCCCCAGCTGGCATTACACACCATCCCACTGGGCAATTCGGCTCTGCTCCCCTTTATTGTGGGTCTGCAGCTCTTTGCAGCTCCAATTTGCAGAAGAACTCCAGGCCAGAGCTTGGGCTGCTGCTCTGGATCCTCCTTCCTCTTCCAGTTATCCAAGGAAGCCACTCCAGTTCCTTGGGCTCTGGAGGGCTGGGATGTGTCCTGCTGACTGGCACAGCCCAGGGATCTGCAGGAGTCAAGGATGCTCACAACAGTGGGATCAAAAAGGCTGGAAATTGGGACGGAACTGCTTAGGTTGGAAAAACTCTCTAAAATCATCAAGTTCTCAGCCAAGGCCACCACTGATCATCTCCTCAAGTTTTTAATTTTAATGGATTTTAATTCCCATTGGGGATGCAGACTCCACCACTGCCCTTGTTCAGGGCCTGAAGACCCTTTTGGGGAAGAATTTCCCTCAATATCCAACCTCAGCCTCCCTGGGTGCAACCTGAGGCCTTTCCCTCACGGTGGAGAAAGTTTCTCCAGTGGAAACCGAACCCTTCTTTCCAGTGCTGGAGGATGTCCCTCCTTTCGGCGAATTTGGGAAGCAGGAGGATCCAAGATGAGCCCGCAGGATCTGGGAACTGCTGTAAACTCCGCCGTAATTTATTGCGAGCAGGCAGAAATCCCCTTCACGGCAAACTGTTGCTCTTCAAAAGAAGAAAGCCAAGCAAAGCCACGTTGACTCTCATTAGAACCTGAGCGCTGAAATCAACCCTTGAGCCTTTGAAAACCCCTCCTGACTCGCTGTCCCTGCCCTCCCCTCCACTTACTGGGGTCCCCTGCCTTTCACTGCAGCCTCTGGGGGGGCTCTGGGGCAGGGCTGGGGTTTGGCTGCTGCTGCGGCATGAAAAGGGAAAAGCATCACCGGGAGCCTCCAGCCGCGCCTGTTTTGTTCCTGCCATAAAAGCCGGCCTGAAGAGCTCTGCTTTGTCTTGGGGACGCACCAGCACAAGGCTGTTTAGTGCTTTTAAAAACTCCAGCCTGTATTCAAATGCGACAGAGGCTGACTTAGAGCTGCTCAGGTGCTGCGAGTCCCCCCCGGAGCGGAATCGAACGATTTCAATGGAAATTTCACAGCCGTTTCCTTCCCCCCCCTCCCCTTCAGAGTTATAATTTTCTTTCTCGGGAGCCTCTAAATCACACATCAGGCTGCTGGCTTTAAAAGCCACATCAATGTCACTTGTGAAGGCGAAAAGAAGGCAGAGCGTGGTTTCTCTGCAGTGGGAGCACAAATTGTACAAATCAGGAGAGGAAGGAGCCCACTGGCAATTTTGAATTATGAGAAGTTTTTATTTGAAAACAAGATCTATTGGGTATTTCCCTCGGTGCTGTTGCTTTGTTGAATGTATTAAGGGTCCCAGTGTGCATAAATTCCTCGACAATGTGAGGAATTGATTAACCCCTCTCTGTTTATGATCAGCTCCCAAATTTATTCTATTCATTTTTGAGAGCGAGGTCTGGACGCCGCTGTTTTGCTGCAAAAAGGTGAGGGACTGGAATTAGCGTTGCCTCAACGAGTTTTCCATGGAGGTGACGAGGAAAAGAAGGGGAAAAAAAATTTCATATTTCCCTGATATTTTGCCCTGAGTCTCATAAACGTGTTGGTGTAGTGAAGGTGTCACTGCCGTGGCACTGGACGGGCTTTAAAATCCTTCCCAACCCAACCCATTCCAGGATTTTCTCATTCTACGTAAAAAATGGAAGTGCTTTGCCACCTTGTCTGTCGAGGGCCACCCAACCTGACAAATTTCTCTGTTTCCAGCACCAGTAATTCCTCTGTGCCTCCAGAGAGTCGCTCGAGGCCTCGCAGAGCAAACTCCGCTTCCCTGATAATTTGCTCCAAAGGTTAATGACCTCCACAGCACCAAAGAACTGCTCCAGCTGCTGGAATTGTTCCTTTCTCCAGCGTGGCATTAAGCTCATCTGGGAGGGGTTTAATTCATGGCTCTGGAGAGCTCTGAGTGCTCCCCACAAACCCACGTGGACATTTCCACATGGGAGCAGCCCCCTCAATGAAATCCCATTTTTGTGGGATCATCATTCCAGGAAAATTGATATTTATCCCAGCTTGGCTCTACTTCTGCTCCTCTCATCCTGTTTTCACTCTGTCCATGACTCAGTCCCGCCTTGCTCCACATGAGAGCAATTCCCAAATTTTCCCTTCCTGGATTTGCTCTTCCAGCTCTCACAGACCAACAGAAGGAGCCCTTTGTGACCCTGTGACATCTCCACATTTCTCTCCATGGAAATAATCTCTCTATGACCATAATCTTGAGGGGACAGCATTGAAAGTATGAATGTTTTTCCATGCCATGAAATGCCATTCAAGGCCAAATATCATTTAAATGCCATTTAAAGTGGTGGAATCCATGTTCCCATTAAGTTGGAAGTCACCAAAATATCCTGGTACTGCATCCTCAGATTGCTGGAAATTCTGGAAGTTGTTTCCTTTCCTATTCAGAGCAATTTAACAAATTATTAAATATCCACTGTCCGAAAGCAGACTGAAGAAAAGATTTTTTTTCACCACTCAGGCTCCAAATATGAGGAGGTTTGGGGTGGAATTTTGTGGTTTTACTTTTAATCTCCTGCTCCAGTGGGGATGTAATGATGATTATTTAACTCCACATCCATTAAAAAAAAAATAAAAATCAGGCTCTGGAAGGATCTGGGTTATTCTGGAAACAATAAATTCAGGAGCTCCTGTAAATTCAGGATTTTGGCTGCTGAGTGAGGGAAAAATGAAGGTGTTGTCAAAGACCCCAGGACTCCTGTCCTGCAGAATTAAGAAATTCCTGGTTATTGGGAGTTCCCTGAAGATCCTTGAGGAGTCCAGGAATTGCTCCAGTTTTATTTCCCCCTTTAATTTGGGGTGAGAAAGCGCTGAAGGTGAAGTTGAGTCAGAGAATTGAGGGGATTTGTTGTGTCTGCAGGCTGACAAAAGCACAGGTTTGGTGAACAGCTCGTTTTTAGAACATTTCTTTTTCCACAAACATCCCAGGCTTTTGACACCCCCATCAAAACTCAAACCTGCAAACTGGAAAGTTTGGAAAATTGGGAAAACCGGCCCAGTCCCAGCCCTGGAGCATTCCCATGGCTGTGGGGTGTTTCCTGGGGATGATTTCTGACTGGGAAATGCTTTTTTCACTCCAAATAAACCCACAACAGTTTCAGCCAGGGCTGCTGAAGAAGGAGCTGGATGTGCTGAGTTCTCTCTGCCTCCTCCCAGCAGTGGATAAAATTCCTTCTCCTGGTGCCACCTGGGGATGGATCCTTCAGAGACAGAACTTTACCATAAAACAAATCCTGGTTTTATTTTATAAATCCTTCAGACTCACCTGAAGTCTGTCTTTTGGTTTGAGCTAGAGCAGCGGGTTAAATCGCCACTAAGGAGAAAAACCGAGATCTAAAAGGGGGGAAAAACATTATTATTCCCTTTGAAAATGTGTCAGGTAAAAAAAAAAATAGAAAGGATTTCTCTTCATTGCCAGCAAGTGTTAAATCCCTCCTTCACTGGGGGTGGGTGGGTGGCAGGACAGGTTTAATCTTTAATATTCAAATAAGAGAAAAGCTTTTGAGTGATTGAATTGTTTTATGTTCACCGTTTTAAGTAATTATCAGGTATTAACCCAAATTAGCAGCATACAGCTGAAATCAGGTTAGAGGAGATAAAATAAATAATAAACAAAAAAAAAATAACCTTTCCCCTATCCTTTAAAAAAAAACAAACTGTTTTTCCAATCCACCTCTGGCTGTTTTTTTTCATCCTGACCTGGTGAGACAAGGTAGGGGCTGGCCTCAATTCCAAATTAACAGCAGCAATTAATTAGTGCCCGTGTGTTCATTCTGTGAGTGGTTTAAGAAGTACTGGTTAAACATTGATGAATTTTAAAGCGGGATGAGCACATAAATAAGAGGAGGTCACATGTGATTTCTGATCATTTCTTACGGCGTGTTTTAATTTTTTAATTATTCTGGGGAGCTGTTTACAAACTGCCTGATGCCAGCTGCAGCCAGGGGGGAAATGGAGCCCTCGGAAGAGGAGGGAGAACTCGGCAGAAACTTTTCCCTCCTCCAGGAGCATCAGGATGAACCTTTCAGGGAACAAAACACGGGGTGGGGCTGGGCCCAGTGGATTGAGGGTGAAAATGGGGATTGTGGCACCTCTGGGCCAGTCCCAGGTGGAAGCTGGAAATTCAAAAAGGTCTAATTTGGGGTGGTTTGTGTTATTCCAAAGTCTCCAAACACAGGAGTGGAGTGGGTTGGGTTACCTGGAGGTCAGAACACTCACAAGGGGATGTACATAAACACAAACTCACCTTACTATGGCGGTGATAGGAAAATTGATCCACAAATGTCAGAAGTTTGTGTCCAAAAAGGAGACAGAGGAGTCCTTTGACTTTATCCCAATCAAGGCAGAGGCCATGGGCCATTTCCCCTGGGCTCTCTCCACTTTTGGAGGACGCAGCCTCCTTTGGATCCCAATTTCCCGGCCCCATTTCCCTCTCTCTTTGCCCATGGCCTGAGGCACTGCAGAGTTCCAGACTGCCCCGAGTGCCCAATGCCCAAAATTCCCCTTTCATGGAGAACCCCCCTTGGCATTTTTCATTCTGATGCCATTGATGGGTTTTCCCCATTGTTCCTTTCACCTTTCCATCTCCAATTTCATTGCTCAGCAAACCCACAGTTTGTTTGGAAAGGCAAATCTCTTCTTTTCCATCCATCCATCAGTGGAATCCTTCCCATTGGTTCTTTTTTCTCTCAGTGCTGGGTTTTTATCTCCCAGCAGCCCCAGAGCTTGTTTGTAAAGACAACTCTGTCATTGCTCTCAGTTGTAAAGTTACTCTCTGGAGCATCTTCAAACCAAGGAGATTTCCTTGATCCTGGAGGTGAGAGGTGGGAGTGGTGCAAACCACACTGAAATCCGTGGATATCTTCTCATTTTTTGCACAAAACCTAAGATTTAAGCAGAATTCCTAAATCTGGAGTGGAGTGTAGGAGCCTGGGATTTCCACGGGGGAAGGACTGGGAATGGGAGAACCTGGAGCCACTGCAAAGACCTGGGTGATGCAAAGGAATCGGTGAAAAGCAGCGATTTTGACTCTGAGGCTCATCCTGGTGACTGTGACCTGCTGCTTAAAATGAAATTAATTTATAAAATTGTTATTTAGCAAACTAATTTATTCCGACATGGAACTGCCTGGATTGCACAGGACTTCAGGGATCATCCAGCTCCAACCCAGGCAAGGGCAGGGACAGCTCCCACCAGCCCAGGGTGCCCAAAACTCCAAGCTGAGCTCACCCTCTGCGGGTTTGAGGCACAGAAATGTGAGGGACAGAGCACAACCTGCACCTCCCTCCTCTCACTTCCACACACACTTAAAAAAAACCACCCTGGGAGAGGTTTGTGGAGTCCCAGAAGGCTCCAGATACAGGAGATTCCCAGCAATTCCTGTCCCAGGTGGAAAAAAACCCTCTGGGTTTCTGTTCTGCTTTCCTTCAGTGACAGGAACGATGCAGGTGAAGGAATTATTCCCAAATTCCCAGTTATGAGTGGCTGAGCTCCAGAGCAGCTCAGGGAGGGTGTGCTGCTCCCAGATAACACCCACCGCTCATCCTGGGAATTCCAGTCTTTACAAACCTTTCAAAAAGAGGAAAAACAAAGTAAATTCCCCTTTTCTCTGTGTTTTCCTTCCCTGGATCCCGCTGGGAGCCCTGCTCATGCCGAGGTGTCCCTGTGCCTTTGTTTCAGAGCTCTGCATCATTTCCCTTCTTCCAGGTGGGCTTTTTGTGTCCCCTCTCCCCGTGCTGGTGGCTGATTGTGTGGATGTGAGGATCGCTTTGTTTCCTTTGCTCAGGATTGTTTCATCCTCAGCCTGGAAGCAGAGAGAACATCCAGCAGAGCTCTCCGTGCCACCTGTCTCCCTGCCAGTGGGCAGCTCTCATCTTTTTATTTAATGTGTTTCCATCCCTTCACCCATCCAATGCTGCATCTGAAGCTTTTCTGTCCTCCTCTCATCTTTTTATTTAATGTGTTTCCATCCCTTCACCCATCCAATGCTGCATCTGAAGCTTTTCTGTCCTCCTCTCATCTTTTTATTTAATGTGTTTCCATCCCTACACCCATCTGATGCCTCACCTGAAGCTTTTCCGTCCTCCCTCCCTCCTCCCCTCTTTTATTCTCGGGTGTTTTTTCCCCTCCTCCGAGCCTCAGCTGATTTCTTCAGGGAAGGTCCTTGAACTCGTCAGGTTTCTCTACAGGAAGGATCCTCACAAAGGCTGCTGCTCTGCTGCTGCCCATTTTTATCTTTTCCAGAGGTGCTTTGAAGTGATATTTCCCCACTTTGTGTTTTACCAGGAGATCTTGAATTTTCGAGCAAAAACAAAAAAAAAATCACTTTATTCAAAAGCTGTCTGATCATCGTTTCCCTTTTATTTTCTCTTTCCATACGAGTTGTTTGTGTTTATTGAGGGGTGGAGCACAGAGGCTCTGCTGAGTCTGAGCTGCTCCAGAGGCTGCTTCACTCTTTGGAATGTCCCTGCTCCAGCAGAGTGTGGCCCTGATGTTTCTGGAGAGATTTTTGCCTGCCAGGCAGCTGCTGAACTTTTCCCAAGAGGAAAAAAGCTCACGAGAAAAATTCTTCTCAAAACAAATTTGGCAAAACAACCATCAGCTCTCAAAAGAATCTTTCTCCAGGTGGTGTTTTGCTGTTTTTCTCTGGTTTAACCAATGGGATTGGGGAGGTGTCGTTCCTATTCCCCAATCCTGTTCAGTCTGTATGGAAACACCTTATAAAAGGGGTCAAGAATTAGACAATAAAGCTTCTGTTTTCTAAAATTTCTTTCTGTTTTCTTCTGTTTTCTGATCTATTTGGAGTCTCTCGTGTCCAGCAGTGACAGACAGAGCATCAGCAGAGCCTGGCTTTGTGTCCTGGGCTCAGGATCCTCTCTCTGGATCCTGGAATGGTTTGGGTTGGAAGGACCTGAAATCCCATCCAATGTGACACAATCCATGGGCAGGGACACCTCCCACTGTCCCAGGGTGCTCCAGCCTGGCCTGGGACACTGCCAGGGATCCAGGGGCAGCCACAGCTCCTCTGGCAATTCCATCCCAGCCCCTCCCCACCCTCCCAGCCAGGAATTCCTTCCCAAAATCCCATTTAAATCTCCCCTTTCCCATTTGAAGCCATTCCCTGTGTCCTGTCCCTCCATCCCTTGTCCCCAGTCCCTCTCCAGCTCTCTTGGAGCCCCTCCAGGCCCTGGAAGGAGCTCTGAGCTCTCCCATCTGCAGATTTTCTCTTTTTCTTTCAAAGTCACCACGCTGGAAGATTTCTGTGTCTTTCCACAACTTTTTCCACTTTGTGCCATTAACCAGACGACCTTTGGCCACAAATTTGAGTTTTATGATCTCCTTTTTCATGTAGAGAATCCCCTTGGAGCCAATAAACTCTGTAATGGCCTCAAAGCACACATCAGAGTCAGGATTTACCCAGTTTAAACTGGTTTGGGTTTTTTTCTTATAAGCAGTACCTCCAGCCTGATTCCCATTTTAGAATCCATTTTGTACAAAATTTAGCAGAAAACTTGGTCCTCTGGAATATAATCTCATCCAGGACATCTGGGAATGAGGAATTCAGGAGGGACACACTCTTCCCCTTCGCTGGAGCTGCTTTTAGAGCAGGCTCACCACAAAATTCCAGATTTTTGTGCGCGTGCGAGGGCAGAAATGGGACACGGGCAATATTTATGGAAGCGAAGCCTAGAAATAAAAATTGGTGTGATCCATTCTCCATCCCAAAGCTGCAGGAAGACCTTGAAAAGCTCCTTTTGATGCTGGCAGGGAGGGTGTGACCCATTTCACCAGGCCTGTGGTGCTGAGCTTTGTGTGACCCACTCAGGGAGCAGCCATAGAACATTCCAGAGCGGGGCAGGGAGGCAGGCAGGGAATGGCCTCAGTCTGGCTGTTGTGGAGCTCCTGAAAGGTGGAAAACCTGGAAAACCAGGCCCAGGTGGGATTGTTGTGGTCTCTGTGCAGGGCCAGCAGTGAGATTGGAAGATCCTGCTGGGTCCTTTCTGTCTGTCTGGGTTTGGGAAGCCAGGAGTGTGCTAAGGAGGGCAGGAGCGTCCCTTGGAATGGGGAATGTAAAGCCCCTCCCTCTGAATTATTGTAATTTTGAAATTAAGGGACTCTCAGGCAAAGAGATGGGAATGGGAAGAACAGTTCTCTACTGGGAAAATTAAAATAAAAATGCTGTAGTACACAAAAACAACTAAACAGAGTGAGAACACAACCTGACACCCTGCTGGTCAGAGTGTTGGGAGCAGCCCAAATAAATCCTCCTGCAGTGCCAGCTGTGGTTCTGTTGGAGCAATGATCCTGTAGCAGGGTGGAGTTTTCCTCTGAAGGTCCAGTGGGGCTGAGATGGGTCTGGCTTTCCTCTGGGAATCCAAACAGGCTGTGCTGCTGTTCCCAATCCCAGGTTTATCCAGGTCAATAATCCAGTGCACACAGGCTGTGCTGCTGTTCCCAATCCCAGGGTTTGTTTATCCAGGTCAATAATCCATAGCACACAGGCTGTGCTGCTGTTCCCAATCCCAGGTTTATCCAGGTCAATAATCCAGTGCACACAGGCTGTGCTGCTGTTCCCAATCCCAGGTTTATCCAGGTAGGAATGCTGGGCTCCTCCCCTGGGTGCAGCCTCTCCCCATGGATGATGGAATTGTCTCAGCCATGGCTGAGCCTCGATGGCCCATGAACAGCAGAGATCCCTGCAGGGAGGATGGGTCCTGGAAGGGATAAAGAACAAACCCTGCCCCAGCTGGTTTGAGCAGCTGGGCCATGAAGACCAGACAAACCCCCACCCTCCACCTTAGTGATTCATAAAAAGATTTCAAGATGATCTCAAAGTAAACCCAGAGTTTCTATGGATTACTTTAAAAAAATCACCATGAATGTTCCCATGAGTGTTTCAGGAGCTTCAGCAGGAAGCTGAATTTGGTTTTTAGGATGATTTGAGATTTGCTTGAAAAGTGAGAGCTTCCAGGGCTTGGTGCACAGGTTGGGGTTTTGGTCAGGTTGGATTGTGGAATCATGGAGTGAATTTTGTCTGGAAAGGCTTTAGAGATCCTCCCATCCCCCCCTCCTGCCGTGGCAGGGCTGTCTGTCCCTCCTGGATCCGCTCCATGAGGAAAACCAGCAAAAACTCCGGGTGCCACTCACGCTTGGGGCTCCCTGTGGGGTTTATTTCAGTGTGAACACACAAATAATCCCATTTCTCCTCGGGCTGGGTCAGCTGGCAGGGGGTTGGGATGGAATGAGGAGCATTCCATGCAAGGGGAGCAGCAGCAGCATGGAATTCTCTGCGTGGAATTCTGCCCAGCCTCATCCCTAAACTCTCTTACTGGTGTTACTGGTGGCTCTTTTCTTGCACAAATGGGAATTAAGCAAAGAGCTTTTTTTTTTTTTTTTTTAATCAACAGAGAAAACTCCTGTTTATTCTGCCTGTTATTGTTTTTTGGGTTGTTTTTTTTTTTTTTGGTTGTAAAATGCTGAAGCAGATTGCAGCTGGAATAAACCATCTGCTGCCTGGATATCCCACACGTGGGGGGAAATTGCTTATTGATCCAGCCAAGTGTGAACAAGCAGGGAAACCGTGGAAATTTTGGTGTCCAATGGATGCTCTCAGGGCTGATGTGCTGCACTTGAGTCCTGCCTGGAAGCCGTCAACTTCTAGGAAAAAAAAATGAGTTTAAAACAAAAAAAAAAATCAGTTATTTTTATAGGAAATATCCAGCTTTAATGAAAAAAAAAATTTGGAGAAATACAGCCAATGTGATTAAAAACAGGGAATTTGGACATTTTGGTGGCTTTCTGTGCTCTGTGTGGTGGCTCCTGCACAAGCTGGGAGTTATTTCCAGCAGCTGAATGGCCCAGAGAGCCTCGCTGCTCTGTGCTCTGTACGTTTATTTAACCAGTCATTTGCACACCCTGAGTGTTAATTTTAACCAGTTTGACACCAGTGCTCGAACTGGGTCCAGGACAGCCTGAAAATTGGTGTTTTCCTGCAGGGATTCCAACAGCTCAGTGTGGAAAGGATCTGCTCCTGTGGGAGTGAAAGATGGGGAATTCCAGGATTTTTGGGGAGAAACGCTGGAGCAGGGAGTGGATTGGAGGAAATAAATTGGTTGGGAGAGCGTTTCAAGCAGAAAATTAAAAAAAAAAGGTTGAGAGTTGTAAAAGTCACAGGTGGCAGAGAACCCGTGGATTGCTGCCTGGAATTCCTGAGGAATTCCCAGGGAATTCCTGAGGGAATCTTGTGTTGGGGCTGGTTCTCTCACAGATATTTACGCTGCATTCTCCAATATTTGTTATTTTAGAAACTCTCTCCTCTCCATGCCCCGATCCTGCCTTTCCCTGAGAGGGACAAGGAAGGAATTCTCCCTTCCACACACACTCAGCAATGAAATTTTATCTTGGATTTCAAATGCCGTGAATCAGCGCTGCTGGAATTGCTCATATGTCAATGTATTTCTACATTTCCACCAAGTTTGCAAATTAAAAAAATGCCAAATGAGGATCAGGATCATCATTTGTTTGGCTGAGGCACGGGAGGGATTGTCCAAGCGTCCTCCTGCATTTTCCATCAGCGTTTCTGGAAGAGCAGAGATTCTCCCACCTCTGCTCAATCTTTTTTTTTTTTTTTTTCTTTTTTATTTTCTTTTTTTTTTTTTTCTCTTATTTATGAGCTTATTTTGCATCATTCCCTTTTTCCTACAGCATCTCCTTGTCACTTGGGGAATGTTTTCCTGGTTGAATTCTGGGATGGGTGGAGTTCCAGTGGGAGAAACCCCCTTGGATTTGTCCTGTTCAATTCTGGAAGCAGCTGTGGCTCGGGGGCGTGGGCTGAGCCAGCTCTGGCACAGTAAAATCTGTGTTTGTGTGGGACTCTGCAGCGATTTCCCTCCTAAAACGATAACTAATTAAACAGCTAATTAATTTCGCGTTATAGGCTCTGGTAGGGATTACTGAGCCTTGCTGTTTGTGCGTGGGGAAGGAGGGGAAGCGGGTTTGTAGTGGAATAATTCAGGATTTTTGGGGTGTCCTCAATTCAGGTTTCTGCTCTCCCTGTGCAATCCCTGCCTTTGCCATCCCCATTCCCAGCTGGGGTGGGAGCTCTGCTTTTCCCCCAAATTTTGGGGGTTTTTTGAGGGATAACAGGGAGTGAAAAGCCGTGTGCTGCCCCCTTGCCTCAAATGGGGCGCCTTGATGAGAGGGATTGAAGGAATGAATGGATTTATAAATCAATTTACAGGAATGAATGGATTTCTAAATGAATTTATGAATTTATAGGAATGAATGGATTTATAAATGTGTCGTTACACGGTGTGCTCAGGTTTAATTATTTTAATTTTGTTCCGAATTGAGGGTGAGCTCCTTCCTGCCTCCCCAGCTGAGGGACAGAAAGCACCAAGGTTTTGGAGCTTCTTCACCTCTGCTGCCCATGGAAAAGGTTCCTTTTTCTGTGCAGAGTGGAGATGGGATTAATTAAAAACCCTTCTTAATTATTGTCAGAAGCAAATGCTGAATATCCATGTTTTGGGTGAATTTTGGGGTTTTTTTTCTTCATTTCTGCAGTAGTGAAGCATTAGGTTGATCAGTTTTGGGCGAGCATAGATGTGCACAGTGCTTTTGGCTCTTCTGGTCTAATTAATGTTGATATTAGGCACCAGGACTTTATTATCCGGTGTTCAGAGGTGCTCAGCAACACTCTGAAGACCCAGAAAACTTCTGATTTTGTGTCAAATCAAGAATCTGACTGATCTCATTTGATGAAACTTCCACCAGAGCGTGTCAGTCCCCTCTCGGGTTCAAAGCAGGATCTCCCAACCTGGCAATAAATCCTCTCCTTTTAATCCCCGTGCCTCCTCCCGGGCCCCAATTTGTGAATTTTTGTGAATTTTCCTCCCTGACGAGATCAACTGATCTCAAAGGGTGCGGGTGATCCTGAGTTAAGAGTAAAAAGAATTTAAACCTGGATACTCAGCCTCGTTAATGATAATGCTCGAGCACATTACATCTTCCAGGAGCTGTACAAACATTAGCTAATTAACACCCCCAACTAATACATAATAGGCTGGCACGGGCTGTAATTAATGCGTTGCTATCGGAGCTGGAGGAATTATACAGTGAGAAGAATTTGCCCGACTTTTAAATTTTTTTTTTTTTTTTCTCCCCCCACTCCTTTCCTGTGGTGAATCTGTTTGGAAAATATTCCCAGGTGAGGCTGGGGCTGCTCCCACCGAGGGGGTAAAAGGGGTCCTGGGGATTCTGGGCATCAATTCCTGCTTTTGTTGCATCCCAGAATCCCGGAATGGGTCGGGAGAGACCTTAAAGATCACCCAGGTCCAACCCTCAGGGCAGGTTTGGGGCTATTGTTTAATTGGGGATTATTAGTTATTTGGGGATTATTATTTATTTTTGGACTATTTTTTTTTTTAGTCTATTATTTCTTTTGAGGGTATTAGTTATTTTGGGATTATTATTTATTTGGGGATTATTACTTATTTTGGCATTATTATTTCTTTGGGGACAATTATTTATTTTGGGGTTATCATTTATTTGGGGACTATTATTTATCTGGGGACTATTACTTATCTTGAGACTATTACTTATTTTGTGACTATTTCTTATTTTTGTGACTACTGCTTATTTTGGGATTATTATTTATTTTGGGATTATTGTTTATTTTGGGACTATTACTCATTCTGAGACTATTATTTATTTTAGGCCTATTATTTATTTTGAGCCCATTATTTATTTTGAGCCTATTTCTTATTTTGGGCCTATTACTTATTTTGGGATTAATATTTATTTCGGGATTCTTACTTATTTTGAGGCTATGATTTATCTTGGGACTATTATTTATTTTAAGACTATTATTTATTTGGGGACTATTAATTAGTTATTTTGGGACTTCTCTCATTATCTCCAGGCTCGGGTGAGTCAGGCCCCCCAAATCTTCCCTTTTACATCCCCTCTGCCCTGAGTGTGAATTCGTGGCTGAACGCTCTTGGAGGGCTTTTCCAACCTTAATAATCCCATGGAATTGTTATCAAGGGAATGGGCAAAGTGATTGGAAGGGAAATGGATGCAGGAAAAAGGAATAAAAAAAATCTCAAATCCCATGATGGAGTAAATCCATTCTGGGTGGTTGTATTGGAATTGAATTTAATGAAAACCTGTAAATATCTCTCTGTATAATTCAGATATCTATCTATCTACAGAGATATCTATCTATAAATGTATTTATATCAGCAGCAAAGTGCATTCTGTCACTGCTGCTCCTGCAAATGTCTCTGTATTCAGATTTGCTGTTTAATTGTTGCTGCTTTCCCAGCACTTTTGGGAGCACGGGGGAGATGGGAAGTGTTTAATCTTGGGAAAGAGATGGCTGAGATGAGGCGTGATTAAAGAATTCTCAATAATGGCTGATTCCAACAAGAGTTATTTGGAGCTTCTCCTGGGTCTGGCTGCTCAGAAACTGGGAGAGAGCAAAACTGAAAGATGAGAATTAAAAAAAAAAAAAAAGGAAAATTGGGCAAAAATACTTTCCTTCATTGGGAGAAATAAATCTGGAGGAGTCACAGCCACGAGATGTCCACGGGCTGAGATTTCCTGGCTTTCAAGAGAACTGGGCAGGAAAATGGATTGGGTGATGCTGTCAAGACGTGTGGAGATATTTTAGATAACACACACGGATATTTTATGGAACATGCGCGGGTATTTTATGAAATGTTTGTACATTTTTAGGAACTCTTTCCAGTTTTAGGAACTTCCCAGTATTTTAAGAACTATTGAGCACTGGACACCTCTCTGCCCGTGGCAGGGGTTGGAACCAGAGGATCTTCAAAGTTCTTTCCAACCCAAATCCCTCCATGAAACAGTGATTTATGATATAAAAATCTCCTTTTTGGAGTTTAAGCCAGCCTCAGATCATGAGGAAAAAGACGATTTCCTCATCTGGTGAATTATTTTTCCTCCTCTTGTTGTCTCTTTTGGCTGCTGAGCCCACGCCGGTCCGAGGGAGCCGCAAATCCCTGGATCCAAAACGTTCCTTTGGGTGAAACGAGGCTCTCCCTTTGCAGAAAACACCCCTGGGAGCGCCTCCCTTCTGGAACTCCTCTCCTGTCTGCCATCTTCACACTTTTTGTTAACAGTTGCTCGGATTTTGGTCTGCTGCTCAAAGCCACGCTCTAAAAATTCCCTCCTCTCCCGTCGCCTGGCGGGGCGGCCGCAGACGGAGCAGAAGGCTGAGGGGAAGAGCTGCTGGGAAGTCTCTCATTCCCTCCCCTGGATCATTTTTTTGATCCTCTCTCTCCTAGAGAAGAGGAGGTGAAAACACAAATACGGGCTAAATGCAGCCTGTTAGTCTGGGAAAGCTCTGGGATCACCGCGGTGGGCTCGGCATCCTCCAGGTAACCACAGCAACCGCGGAGGGGTCGGGTTCTTCGCAGGGAGGGTTCAGAAAGTGCCACTTTTTTTTTTTTCTTTTTTTTTTGTCAAAAGAGGGGGGATTTATAAATACCTGCCCAGGATGTGATTCCCAGAATGGGTCCTGGTAGTGGTTTTAATGGTGTGCCAGTCAAAAAAAGAGCTGTTGGGAGGTTTGGCTGAGGAAATAAAAGGAGAACTCACGTCTCGGATAAGAATTTCAGTGCAGGGTCTGTGTTCGGGTGTGTTCAGCTGGTTGATCTTCAAAGAATTTCTGAGGAAAAAAATGGCATTAATTAATCCTGAAAGTGTCTTTTGTGCATGAACTGAGAGGGTCTGGTGAGAGATCCAGGGCACAAGTGCAGAGCCTGGGTATTTTCCTTCCCCAGCCCAAGGAATGAGATCTGGAATCGCCCTGCCCAGGCCAGGGGCTGGAACTGGGTGAGCTTTGAGGTCCCTCCCAACCCAAACCATTCTGTGATTTTATAACTCTTTGATTCTAATCCCACCATTCAGAGCCAGGGCACTTTATGGCCAATTTCTCTCAGGGATGGGGTGGAAAATTTGCTGTTGAGTGGCCCGAAGGGTGAGATTTGAGTACAAAAACTAAGATTTGAGACAGAGGAATCAACCCAGGGGACAGGAGGTGATGTCAGGGGAGCCGTGGGTGGGGATGGGGTGTCCTGGTGTGAGGAGAGTGGGGTTCACTGAGGGAAATTCCACAGATTCCAGCTGGGCTGCTGCTCTTGATGCCTCAGGATTTCAGCTTTTTCTATTTTCCATCTCTTTGTAACCCTGCGGTTCCTCAGTGCAGAACCCCAAACCCCACACACAGCGGGAGCTGCTGCTGCCCCATTTTGGGCACACACAACAATTCCTCTCCAGGCCTGGCAATCCAGGACCCCTCACTGCCTCAGGGCCCCAGGGATGGAAACAAAAGTGAGTTGGGGGCAGCAAACTCGGCCTCAAGGACTTCATGACCTGCAGCTGGAATTGGATGATTCAAACCCCCAAAATGCAAATGGCCCAAACTGATCCAAGTGTGAAACCCGTGACCATCGTCCATTTTTGGGTGCAGCCCCTGGGGGGCTTTGTCTGCCCTAAAGGGACCTGAAGGCCCTTCAATAAATAGAAATAAACTGCTTTTTATTCCCTTAATCCTGCCTGGCCTCTGTTTTTAGGTAGCCCCAAAAAGGCATCGCTCTCCTGCATCCCAGTCCCAGCTGCTCTGGCTCGGTGTCCCTGGAGATGATGTTCCTAAATGCCAGTTTCCCTGACAACCAAAGCCTAACAAATGATTGGTCAATTGATAAATATTTTTAGGCTCGAGCACAGTTTATAACCCGCTGCCAAATTTCCCAGGGAATGGGGTGTTGGAGATCTGAGCCCCAGCTTTGGCACGGACTCTCCGGGCCTTGTCTAAACCCAAATTTGCTTTGTGGTGGTTTTTGGAGCCATCAAACCCAAGTGGCTGCTAATTAATCCCAAATGAGCCCCAGCCTGGATCCTGATGTGCACAGGCACGCCTGGCTCCTTTCTCCCAGTCTCTCCCCAAAATGATCCTGGGGATGTCACAAAGGGCTGCTCCCAACAAAGCCAAATTAAAGCGATGGATGCTGCTCCATTTCCCCGGCAGGGAGATGAGAGGGATCCAGCTCGCTCCTCTCTGTAGATATGGAAATTCCCCATTAGGCACATCTGGAACTGGCACTAATGAGAGCTCCTGGAAAAGCTGAGAAAATTCGTGGCAGCGCCCTGAATTACAGGGGGGAAAAAAGGAGAATATCACATCCAGGCTTTTTTTTTTCTTTTTTTTTCCTTATCCTGTCCTGCTGGAATATTAAGTTAATATCTCTAAATAGCTGGAATTTGGGATGTCTGTAATTCCTGGGTTTGGGGGTTCATTTGAGTCTGGTTCTCTTGGAATTCAACCCTCACATTAAAAACATCAAGTGAGCAGTAACAAAACTCATTTTTCTCTCCTTATTTCCATCCCCTGCCTGGTTTTGTTTACTGAGCTTGGGAATTACTTGGGAACAGAGAAGTTTTCACTGTGGGAGTGGCACAAAGGGGGTGATCCTGCTCAGTGATTCACAACAGCTTAAATAAACTTATTTTGGATTAATCCCACTGCATCAATATTCCAAGATCAGGAATGATCATTTCCTTGTTGCCAATTAAATTTAAGGGACAGGTCAGCCACCAGGAGGAATTTTTCCATGGGAAGGGCTGGAAGAGGCTGTCCAGGGAGGATTGGAGTCCCCATTCCTGGAAGTGCCCAAGGAACACCTGGGCATGGCACTCAGTGCTCTGGACTGCTTCTCTAATTTCCGATTTCCAGTTAAATCCAAGATTTTGGCTTCTAAAATCCCAAATCCTTTGAAATTTGCCTGTGAGATTCCCTGTGCCCAGAGCAGGAGTGGAGAGGAGCTCGACCCTGAGCCCTCCTGGCTGTACAAAGGAGGGAGGTGCTGCCGGGACACATTTTCCACATTTTTATTGCTGGAATCCTCTCCATTCCCATCCGAGGCAGGCAGAGCTTGTTGGGAGTCAAACTGGAAAATGGATTCATTTTTCTTGTGGGGGAAAGAGGGGCAGGAAGAAGGGCTGGGTGCACCTGTTGCTGTAAGTGGGTTTGGTGGTTAATTCTGGATAATTTGGTCAATTCTGGTTAATTCTGATTTCCTGGCTCTGATGGAACAGATTCCATCACATTCCTTGTTTCCCTCAGGATTTCCGTGAGTGACCCTGAGATGACCCAAAGGGTTTGTGGGTGGGGGTGTCCCCTCTGCCCTGGCTGCTCCCTGATTTTGGGAGCCTGGTGATGCTAAAGCTGCTTTTTTTTTGTGTTCCCCCAGCGCTTTGGGGCGTGTGGGTCACACCCATGTTTGTGTTTGGCTGATTCACCCTTGGATTTGGTGACCTGGGAGGTCTTTCCCGGCATGAAACGCTTTCTTGGGTAGTTTTGCCTGTGCCCTTGAGGCGGAGATTTCCGTGGATCGATGTCTCCGATAATCCCAACACCAGGAGCGGGCTAAGCTGACACCAAGGCCATCCCTGCATCCCTGCTGTCTCTCCTCAGGCTGCAGCTCTGATCTCACTTTTCAGCGCTCCCGTTGCTCCTGGAGGAGGTTGTTTGCCTCCCTCACCGACCTCTCTCCCTCCTTTCAAGGCAGGGTTCTGCACAGAGGCTCCTTTCCCTTTCAAAGCTTCACCCGGGGGTGTTTCCCGGGGCTGGAGGAGCCGCGGGTGAATCCAAATCAGGCACCCAAAGAAGTTTCGCTGTTGGGTTGAAGGAGAACCAAGATTCCATTTGAAGTGAGCAGAGGAGCAGTAATAGTCCAGCAGGGAATTCCGTGAAGGGAATTTATGTGGAAGGGAATCGATTTCCTGCCTGTCCTCGACTCGGAGAGGATTCTTGCTGGTTTTGAAGCAGCAGCCAATACCTGTAGAGTGAGTTCAACTGTATTTACCTCCTTCAGATGAAGAGACACAAAAGTTTCTTTTATTTCCCTGAAATCTGCTCTGAAAGTGGCACTGGAGCAGCCCCTGGCTGGGGACATAAATCATCATTTGCATGGAAAGCGCCAAACGCCAAAACTCCGGAGCTGCTCCGATGATAAACGAGGCACATTTGGGGAGCTGGAGGAGCAAGTGAACATGTTTACCTCCCCAAATGTGTCCTGGACACAATTCCTCATTGCTGACTGCAGCTGTTGGCCAGAGCATCATTCCTGCGTGCTGTCGGAGCTCACATTCCATTGATTTCATTGCAGATTCTGTTTTATTCCCTCGTTCTGCTATCAGGCAAACATCGCTGAAGAGATGAACATTTACAAACTCAGAGCACAAACCAGCACAAAAGCATCTGTCTTAAGTGGGAGAGAGTCGGATAATGTGCGTGACAACAACAAAAGGGATTTGCCTGGCTGGGAGCGGGGCTGGCTCTCGTTTGCCGTATGGGAAATTACGGCAGATATTGTATTAACATCGCAGGGCTCAGATCGAATCACAGAACGCAAAAAAAATCAACTCTGGAGTTGTTATCAACAGCAGAACTCTGGAGGTTTGAGCACACGGAGTAGGGCAGGGCGGATGGAGAGTGGATGGGATATTGGGATGGAATTCTCGCCTGGGGGGTGGTGGGATGAAAGCAGGGTTTGACAAAGCCTGGACACACTCAGGGCCGTGGCTGAGTTGTGGAGGAGGTGTCAGGTCATGGGTTGGACTCAATGATCTCAAAGGGCTTTTCCAGCCTGGTTCATCCTTTAATTCTCTGATTTTGGAAGTGGTTTGAGTGGGAATTCAGGGAACTGGTCCCCAAATGTGGGAGCAGCTGCTGTGGGCAGGAGGGAGCTGAGGGGTTCCCCCTGCACTGTCGTTAATTGTTTCTGTTCCAGTGCTTGTTATTAAGGTTTGCTCTTGACTCGGGTTTCTCTTTAATCCAGATCAAAAACCCAAGTTCAAAACCTCCTCTGAGGGAATTTATTTAGACTTAAAAAGACTGTGAAGCTACACAACAATTTTTTTAGCAGTAACTTCATGCTTTTCCCTTCTCCCATCTTTTCCTGCTGCTCCTTGACCAGAATTTTTGGTTCTTCTACAGCTCTGGGTTCAAACCTTGACCTCAGGGCTCTGTCACCGCTCTGTCCCTAAAGGCCACCCCAAAACCACTCAAACTCACCTGGCAGAGGACACATTCCTTGTTTTCCTGGCTCTGTGTGCAGCCCTTCACACAGGACAAGAGGAGGCGTGAAATTCGTGTTCTGTCAGGAAGATAATGATGAACATCCTGTTCTCCCTGCTCCCAACCACAGCTCCAAGGCGGGAGGGCAATGAATAACATGAATAAAATAAATAAATAAACGAGATATTATCGGAGCCCGCTGCTCCTGTGTGGCAGCAGGGACTGCAGCCAAAGCTTCAGAGTGCTGAGGCCAAAATCCTCGAGGATTTTGGGGAGAGAGGCTGCAGGATTCAGGCCTCAGATATTTTAATTCTCTCAGTTGCTAATTAAACAGAACCCTGGAGCACAGGTTTGGTGGCTGTGGGTGGCTGGGAGGGGTTAAATCCCTTTGTGTCCTTTGTGGTCCCATTTCTTTTCCATCTTGGGGTCCTGTGCGTGCTGGTTTTGATACAAGTTTGGTCCTAAGCTCGAACCAAATTATATTAATTACATCAGCCACCTTTGAAAAACAAACAAGCCAAGGGAAAAAAAGGAGCCCAAAGCACCCCAAATCTGCAGGAGAATTGGGAGATGTTCCAGAGACAGAAATGGAGCCACTTGTGGGCAAATTTCCCTCAACCCTCCCAATCCTTGGTGACCCCAAGGACCTGCACAGGTGCCCTGTCCCTCAGAGCCGGGGGGTTAAAACAGGCAAATCACCCCGGAATGGCCCCCACAAAAATGGAATTTGTTATAAAGGTAATATGTTATATAATATAATATACAATAATATATAATATAATATAATATATATACTAAATATGATCTAACATGATATATTACAAGATAATAAATGTATTACAATATAATACAATACAATATAATAATATATAGTAATATATTATAATATAATATGATAAAATTATATAATATATAAAATATAATATATAATATAATACAATGATATAGTATAATGATAATATAATATAATATAATAAAATAACATAACATATAATAATAAGTTAAGTTAAGTTAATATAAGTTAAGTTAATATAAGCTAATATAAGTTAATGATATCAATGTAATTTGTTTTATTTGTCATTTATTATAGACACAATGGCTATGGTTATTATTTCATGTCATAGTTTATCAGCTCTCTGCTGGTGGACACCACAGCAGTCCAGGGTCTTTGCAGGTGGGAAAGTGGAGTGGAATTCCATGAGGGGAGAGGCAGAAGGTGTTGGGAAGATGATTTTGTGCCAGTGCAGGCTCTGGGTTTTGTTCCTCCTCCCAGCCTGGGGGTGCAGAGCCGTTAAAAGAACATGAATCGTAAATTCCTGCTGAGAGAACAATTTCAAATTCCTTTTCTCTTTACGAAACCAGGGAAAGCCCAAGAAGGTGCCTCAGTAAATCTGAGCTGATGGGGAAGCTGCATCCCAGGAGCTGCAGATGTGCAGATCCAGCCTGGGGATGGGCTTGGGATCACCATCATCACCATCATCATCCTCACCATCATCATCATCACCATCATCATCATCACCATCACCATCATCATCATCACCATCATCACCAACATCATCACCATCATCATCATCATCATCATCACCATCATCATCACCATCATCACCATCATCACCATCACCATCACCACCATCATCATCATCACCATCATCATCATCACCATCATCATCATCATTCCTGCCAGAGCTTTCCCTGCTCACGGGTCTGTTCTCGTGGTGACGGAAAAAGAAACCCTCAGCCAGGTTTGGGGTAAATCTGTTCAGCACCATCCTCCAGCTCCAGGGGCTGAGCTCTGCACATGTTCTGACTCAGGCAGGCTCTGGAAACGGGAAGAGGCTGTGACAGAGGATTTATCACAGTTAATTGGGAATGTTGGGAAAATTAATCCGTAAACACCAGAGGTTTGTGTCCAAAAAGGAGACAGAGGAGTCCTTTGCCTTTATCCCAATCAAGGCAGAGGCCATGGGCCATTTCCCCTGGGCTCTCTCCACTTTTGGAGGACGCAGCCTCCTTTGGATCCCAATTTCCCGGCCCCATTTCCCTCTCTCTTTCCCCATGGCCTGAGGCACTGCAGAGTTCCAGACTGCCCCGAGTGCCCAATGCCCAAAATTCCCCTTTCATGGAGAACCCCCCTTGGCATTTTTCATTCTGATGCCATTGATGGGTTTTCCCCATTGTTCCTTTCACCTTTCCATCTCCAATTTCATTGCTCAGCAAACCCACAGTTTGTTTGGAAAGGCAAATCTCTTCTTTTCCATCCATCCATCAGTGGAATCCTTCCCATTGGTTCTTTTCTCTCTCAGTGCTGGGTTTTTTTTATCTCCCAGCAGAGCCAGGGCTTGTTTGTAAAGACAACTCTGTCATTGAATATCCAAGACCACAAAACACTGAAAATTTGGGGGATTTTGGTCCTGGATCTTCTTTAGGTCCAATTTAATTTGGTTTTTCCACACCAAACTGCCTCTTCCATCTCACTGAGTATTCAGGAGGAGGCATCGCTGCCCTAAAAGCGATTTATTTAATGCCATTTAACGGATTGCAAAGGAACTATTTTTTTTTTCCATGGGGTCTTGAGGTCCTTTTGAAGCCTGAAGTGAATTAAAATCAGCCCTCAAAAATACCTTTCCCTCTTTTCCCCCAGAGAAACCCATCTGAGAGCAGGTTTCTATTCTGGCTTTGCCTCCCAGGAAGGAAAAAAAAGCTCTGATGTTGAGCGTTGCTCCCTGGAAAGATCTGCAGGACGGGTGTCCCGTGGTGCCAGCGAGCTGCTGCAGGATCAAAGGGAATTTTCCACACGGATCAAAGCGCGAGCAAGCCTTGACCGCACCCGTGCAGATCCAGGCTTTCAGCCCTCCTTAATTAATGATGGAGATAAAAGATGGGGGTGGGAGACGCGGTTAAAGCAAGGGGAAGTAATTAGTGAGACAAATCAAGGAGTGTCCTGAGTGGGGAGGGACCCACGGGGATCGTCCTGGCTCCAATTAAACCAGAGGCACCGACAAAAAGGCGTTGGCACAGCTGGAATTTGGCTGTGGGGAGGAGCCTTCTCTTTCTAGAGCAGCTGGAAAAGAAATCGGGAGAATTTGGGATTCTGACAGCGCTCAGAAGGAAACGTGGCAACTCAGGGAATGTCTCCCAGCACTTGGAGATATCCACTGGGAGAGGGAAAAGTGTGTGAATTTTGGGGCTGGTTATGCCCTGTGGGTGTCTGACCTTCTCCAAAAGGGCTAAAAATGCTTAAATTCATTGAAAAATCAGCTGAGCTCCCTGAGCTGGCAGCTCGCAGCGCTGATGTTCTCCCCAAAAGTGTTGGGAAACAGCAGCAGGGAATTCCGGGCTCATCCCCAGCCCTGCAAGTCGGGAGTTGCCATTTTCCCAATTTTCCAGGCTGACTGGAGGGATTGGGTGTTGCACTATTGTTGCAGCATTCGTGGCTGGAGTTTGGAAAGGACGAGGCAGACAGGGCCGGGGTCAGCATGCAAGAATTCTCTTTATTCAAATTTCTGACTCCATTTATATCCACTGTACATGAGTGGCCAATTATTGGCCAAAGGGTTGTCACCTCATGATTTGGATTGGTGACCATCCCAATCACTCAAATGCTTCTCTCAGAGCAAAAGAATGCAAACATTTTCTTATTTACATGAAAAAGTACAGGAACTCAGCTCAGAGTTCCAAAACATCAGAAGGCTGGTCTGAAATATCAGAATGCAAGTTTGAGACGTGCAAAAGCAGGGTGACAATTGGGCAGGGGACAAAAGGAGCCCTGAGGCATTCTTCCAATATCCAGGTATCCTTCCAATATCCAAACTCCACTGTCACCCACCAACCTCTTCCACTGAGAATTTGGGGCTTGTGGGGGGGGAGAGTGAAAACCTCGGGGTCTCTGGAGCAGCAAGTGCTGCTGTTTGAGATCAGCCTTTTTCTGATTGCTGGGTTTGGTTGTTAACCCCGCAAAGGATTCGTGTCCCAGAGCCTGTGCAGGTTCCTGGCGCTCAGTCCTCAGGGAGGAAAGCGGCCTTGGCTTTCCCAGATACCAACTCTTATCCCTGACCCCACCTGCCCCTGCCTCAGGAGCTCCCATCCTCTCAGCGTCGCCTCTTTTCAGCTGGTGAGGATCTCTTCAGCTCAAATCCTGAGGGCAAATGGCTGGGGAGTGAAGGAGTCAGGCTCTGCTGAACGATGCATTCCCCCGCCATTCCCAAAGGGAAGCGTTTTCCTCTCTTCCACATTTCCCTGTCACCACTTTCAATGCTAAGCCTTGGTTTGTTTGGGTAAAAAGTGCTCTATTTATGCTCTATTTATGATTTTTAGACATGCATTAAGCAACAGGGCCTTTAAAAGGAAGGGGTTAAATTACAGGTTCAAAATCACGGGAGTGTGGTTTTCCAGAGCAGCAGAATTCCTGGAGAGAAATCATTAATTTCTGATAGAAGCCCTTTGCCACCTGTGGCACTGGAATTACAAAATCCTTCACCAGGGATCCAAGTTCTGGCTCTTTGCCCCGTGTTTGTGTGGCACCAATCCCATCCCCCAGGGCTTCTGTGGGATAACTGCAGAGACCAGGAGAAAAAACTCCCTTTCCTTTCCTTTCCTTT
>VWYP01009355.1:0-27334 GCA_013400435.1 Pycnonotus jocosus
ATATATATATATATATATCCATTTATAAAATGGATTGCAATAATGAATTACAAAATTAAGGCAAAACCCATACATAACCAGAATATTAGAAGGAGCTTCTTAAGTCTGTGGCCAGTGTATGTGTTTATTGCAAATGAAAGAAACTCCATTTGTCATCAGCACCAGAACTTGCTTGAGAAGCTCAATGAAACCTGCTTGAGAAACTCAGGAAATGGATGTCATCTTCATGAACTTTCTGAACACAATAGTGTCATCTCATTTCCATCCAACTTTCTGTCTCAATGTTATCAGAAACTAAGACTCCAGGTTCAGTTTGGAGTATGGAGTTTGAGAAATAGGATCTCTTAGTAAACCTTTCCAGAAGGCAGTGCAAGATGATCAAGACAGGCAAAACTGCTATTAAAGATACCTCTCAGACCTAATGAATAATCCTTGCTCACTACTGTTAAGAAGCAAACGGAATTTTAGTTGTGTTTTTGTCTGAGCAGCTGAGCAGCAAGGGAGGAAAAGACCAAAGGAAAAGAGGAGTGTCCTGGTCACATGGATGACACAATTACACTGGATTCAGTTAGATTACTAGAAATCATAGAAAGATGCAACTTAAATGAAAAATATCCTACCAAATAAATGAGAAATGGAACTTATAAATCTATGCATTATATCCCTTTCCTCCCCCTGTAAGTGATCCTACCTTGTAGGTGAGATGGAGGTCAGCTGGGGCAAGCCATGTACTTTGATATCCATTGTAGCTTTAATTATTGCACCCTAAGAGTGTCAGGTAAACCAAAAAGGGGACAAGGACCAAGGAATTGATAATCTAAATAGGTTATGAGGGTTAACATGAGCCCCAGCAAGCAGCCCCAATAGAGAGAGATGAGCCACAGCTGATACAAGGCCATTCTGCCACTGGGATTTTCAGGAGTGAGGGAATGGGCCCCACATGAGTATGCAAAGATTTGGTATTGTTGTTATTTTAGTCAGGGTAACAAGGTGCAGCCTCTTGGGCCACTCTCTTGTTTCACAAGAGCAAAACATTTGCAAGTATTCCTTGCCTTCAAGATCTGGCCATAGATAAAAGAAACAATGACTTAAGCAATTGATGTAGGAGGCTCAGAGAATGTCTAAAATTGGTTAAAACAAGAGAAAAGTACTAGTCCTTTGACTAATACATGTAAATCCTCTTTTTCTATGAAAGTCACTTCTTAGTATTTCCATTGTTTCTACCACAATGCGTTTTTTTCAAAAACACTGTTCAAGTCTGGTTTTAATACCTAAATCAGACTATGAAAAGCTGTATATTTAACTGCAGTCCATATATATTTATTGATTTTAAAAAAACCCACTATCCTGTGATTTATTTTTAAATAACTAGTTTCAGTCATAGTTCTGTAGAAGCTCACACAATTTATTGACAGACATTTTCCCAAAAAACCTGAACAGAGAAATATTAGGTACATGACTGCTTCTGTACTTCAACAACCATCATTGACAGAGAAAATAGTGGAAAAAAGAGAGATAAAGGATGGATTTTTTCTTTTGTTTTGGCAGATAGATCAGCATTACCTTGGAAATTATTATTAATATTCATATTGAGCTCCAGGATACACACACAAAGCACCAAGAAAATTTTAAAAGATGAAATTTTTAATCTGTTTCAGAGATTTTATCAAGTTATACCAAATTGACAATGTCAAAATCCAGAGATTGCTACCTGTCTCTGATGAAGTTATCAAAATCAGACGAAAGAAAGCTGTGCTACAATCATTAGTTAGGAAGCCTGGCCGGGTTTGCTTCCATACCTGCTGATGAAACAAAAGTTACAGCTTGTAGGGAACAATTGAATATTTCCATATGTTATACCAGTAACAGCTTTCCCTGTCTCTTCCTTCCAGCTACCAGTGATGCTCTCTCCCTAAAATCTGACAAATGGACCGTGTTCAAAGTTGGCTAATTGGCACCTCAGTAGTGTCGGCGTGACTTCTGTCACTTCAAGCTCTGACAGTTCATCTTCTCTCAATGGTAACTTCCACAGAAAGCCCAGACTACTCTTTTATCATCCATTGCTGTACAGTCACAACTCCTTGCTGTCACAATTGTCAATATACCCAAAACAAAACTATTGTAAAAACAGTTTCTATGGAGCCTTGAAGAATTTGAGCTGGTTCAAAAAAGCCTCATGAAGATAAAACAGTATGGTAAAACAGCTCCTAAAATATTCTCAAAGCCTATAAAGAAGATAAAATTGAATCCAGTTTTGAAAAGCGTAGGATCAGGCATGTCAGAAGTATGCAGCAATTTGAATTTAGTTTTCATTCTTAAAATAAATACATTTCTTCAAAAATTGTAAGATATGGATGAGCCACAATTAATCACCCCTTTTGATAATACATTTTCTCTTAAGATACATGATAAATATTGTCAATAACTGATAGTTTACACTGATTTAAAATAAATCAAATGTTCACTCCCCTGACTGCTTTCAGAGTGGAATTTATAATGGCAAATTAGCAGACAGTACATTCACCTGGACTATGCCTGTTGCATATGACAGGGAGACCTCACTAATATTTGGGAAAAAGTATATTCAGTCTTTACAGCCTAATAAACACAGAAAAAAACCACCCCAGTCACCTTGATTGTCTTCACTATTACTTCAATTAAGCAGTGCACTTGAAGAGTGCATGGGTTAAACAGGTAAGTGAGCAACATCTTTGGTGTAAGGCTCCGTTTGAGAGCTTTCATTTTGTTATTTGATTACCCAGCCTTAAAGCAAGATGATGCAGTAGGAATCACACAGACAACATCTGGTCTTCAGTCAGTCTGATCAGTAATGAATTAATGACATGAGATCATGGATATCTATGTTTTCAGGACCAGCATCTTTGTGTTGGTTAACTCCATTGAAATTGCTAGAGTTGAAGTAACCAATATGAACTAGTATTTTCTTCTTGTAGCTTAGATCAGTTTTTTTAGTAAATCCCAGATGTCAGCCTGTTAAATTTGGAGTGTTCAGAAAATGGATAAAACTCCTTCATTTTTTAAATGTAAGTTTTACAACCATTTAAAATGTTTTGTAAATTAGATGTAGAAATTTGTAGATTTTCAAAATTTTGGAAGGAAAGAGTGGACAAATATGGCCAGACACTCTGTAATGTATGTCAACAATGACCTCCTACTCAGAAATTTTTCCATAAAAACATTTTATCCACTGCTATGGCAAGTCATTGCTGACTGTATTAGCAATTCCAGTAACCACTAATATATGTGAAGTCTTTTTCATATGACTCATCACTATCAATAAAGCTCAAAAATGAAACAGAGAATAAGAAAGATTGAGTTGATTTGTTACTCATAGGTCACTCAGAAAAACTTTTTAGAAACTGATTGTTAAACAGTTGAATTTGTCATGATCTCAAACTAAAAAAAAACCCCTTCACCTCGTTCTAAAAAGTATTAGTAAAATGAAAATAAAAAATTTGGGTTCATAAGAAATATCTTGGCAAGCAGTAACTAAATAAAATAGCCTTATTTTACTAAGTCTTCACTATTTCAAGGCAGTAACTTCCACTCTATGTTCCACCATCTCTGAGTGCAGGACTAGTAAAAAACAAATTAAAGCAAGGATGTCAGAGAAGGGCACAGCACTGTTTCCTCCCACTTCTCTGAGCTGGCTTGCAGTAGCCTGAACTACAGCTAAGTCTGAAAGTGACCTAACACATGGCAAGGCAGACCTCTTTATATCATCTCTTGCACACCCAGAGGAAGCTAAACTAAATAACAGATTCACTTCCCTCAGCACCTCTCAGGAAGCCAAAGCACTGGTGATCAAAGGGCCACATGAGGCAGGGCATGATGCCTGGGTGTTTGGGAGTGTGTTGGAGCCACACGCTTGAGGAGTATTGCCAGAGCTGGCAAAAGCTGCTGAAGATTATCATAACCCTCGTGCATCTCTGCTGGTCAAGCTCTGAAAGGCACTGGTGCTTGCAGACACTCCTGTGGGTATCTGTGTGTACATGGGCAGTGATTCCTTCCAGACATCACTGCCATATATTCCATAAGTTTCTAATAATTGTCCACTCTCTTATGACATGGGTACATATTTACCCTGCAATGCCAGGATCTAAAATAAAGGTGCATGGCTGGGTCTGATTATAATTTGCACTAAGGTAACTGTACCTGCTATTGGCCATGTTATGAGGCTGTAAATGGGGGCAAATCTCCTCAGATCTTTTTAAACACTCCTCTCCACTGCTCAACAGGTGTCAGACACTTCATGTAACCATTAGAACCAGGCCCCACCAAAAACCAGCACAACATAAATTCAGATGGCTAATAACTACAGTTTCTATGCATGTCAGCAACCATATGGAGATAAATTCATAAAGTAATTAAAACAGTTCAGAAAATCCAAAAGTGAAACACTGTATTCGCAGTTTCATTCACAGCCAGATTAAATGGTGTTATTTTGCTCATCTCATAGAAAATTTTATTCATATTTTTTGAGGAACTGTCTACATAAGCATCTTTTTTGTACAGTTCATGAAAATTACCGAAGAGTAAGACCATTTATTAACTGGAACCTGACAGCATGTACACATGTGGTCTTATTTGCATAATTCAATTTAACTTCTGTGGAACCACAGACATGAGCAAGCACCTCACGTCTTTAAAAGTTCATAAGATCAACCTGTGTCTGTTTTCTCCTTCAGTATTGTTAAATTTGGTCCATTGTAACTACACGTGAGTACTGGGCTGCAAAAGCATAAATTAAGGGCTGAAGATCCTTCACATACTGGTTTATACTGTAAAATAATATTTGCTAACTTATAAAAATTGAAGAAAGGATGACCTTCAGTTTGATATTTTCATTACATTGAAAAATCTAACAAAAAAGAAACAAATGCATTTAAAAAAGAAAGTAAGAATATGAACAGTTAAATGCCACTGTATTGACTTGGCAATGTAATGGAAAAAGCAGTGCTTTTGTTTGTAGAGGTTACTGTTCTGCAAGTAATTTTCACTATTCTAGCTATTATTTTTCTATTCATTCTCTAGAATTTAGATGAGAAAAATTAGCATTTTCATTCTTTTACACTGTCCTAAAAAAAAATCTAACATATATGTCTCCTGCAATGGAGATGTATACAATATCCAGGACTTCTATTTTCCTTTTTTATTTAACTAATACTATCATAGAAACTTTTTAGCTTTAGATGAAAAATCACATCTCAATGATGTTACAGAATGTCAAAAACTGTTAGGTTAATATAGCAGATTTTTAGCTGCTTGCCTTTATTCTCCTGTGCATAGCTCTGACTACCCCTATTTTCCTTCATTTGATCATAAGACTAGTAATAAAACTTCACTTCACCTTAATAAAATGGAGTCAAAGCATATCATTTAATATATTTCTATTTTATTTTAAATAGACACTGATTACTGATCTGAAAACATATCATTCTATACTGTTGTACCTTTCTGCCTCATTTTTCCATTTATATCCATTGTTGACTGTGATGGAATTATACCAGCAAAACAATATGATCCCAGCCTTGAGAAGGCGTCTCTCTGCTAGGTCAAACAATTTGCCATAATGAAAATTGAAAAAAGAAAATAAGTGCATTCACTAAACAGTCAAGAACATTGGCCTTTCTTCTCCATGCCTCATGATAACAGATTGGCCTTGCCAACTTCCATCACAAAAACATTTTCATCTGTAGAAGATCTTATAATTCTTGTTTTGAGTGATTGCTTTTAGATGACAATAGCATCTAGAGACATAGCAATAAATATGAACTTTATTTTATTTAGTGACCAGCACTTCTGAAAGACTTCAAGCCGACTAGAGCAGCAGAATATTGAATACATAAAACTGCTATTAAAGAAGGTTAAGGCTGTGTCATAAACTATCTAAAATGTTATTATTATTTCAAGCTCAAGCTGATATGCTGGTGTAGTGTTGGGAGAAAAGAAAAGAATACAATAGCTGGAGTAAAAGCAGAGTCAGTTAGAAAAATTCATTGTAATAATGACTTTGGGAGTACTCCAATACAAAAAAGGGCAGATCCACTGTGGGTTACAGTTAACATCAGTGATACAATATCAAAGTCATTCTACTCCCAAACCACAGGAAAATTTCTTTCCAGCTAATAGTCCAGAAGATGCAAGGATTGGCTTCATTTGCAATTAATACAATGTGAACAAGAGCCATCATTTGGGAACTGAAAATTAAACTACATTTCTTCCATATTTTCTGTTTCCACTACTACTACTTTTACGCCTGGAATGTAGTTGATGGTGTTCATCCAGAACAGACAGAAAAAAGGTCCTGTTTACTGCACAGATACTTCAGCTGGATGAAGCACGAGTTGTTACAGAACTTTACCACTCAAATAACACCACCTTTGTACACATGCACTCCTCTCCCACTCCCACAGAGCATCCTGGGGAGTGGGAACCCTTTCAAGGTTCTTTGGCACTTTAAGCCTTAAAAATGCTGTTGGGCATCCATCAGTGCCATAGAAGCATGTTCTCAGATCACTGCTATGTGTCCTTTTATTTGCCGCCATAAAAGTAGGCTCAACTCTGCCTTTCAGTACTAACTTCAGCACTGTCCGGTAAGAAAAAAAAACCATTTTCCTCTTCCAGAAAGGTGAGGAGCAGCCTCATGCTTTCCCAGAGCTTGGCCAGAATACAACCTACCCCTGACATGACTTCTAGCACATTTTAGAGATCATGATCTATTCCAAGTCCCCATCAAGCACTCAAGCCCCAGTGACACAGCAGTCTGTTCCTCCCCTTGGAGAGCACTTTGCCTTCACATTCACTTTATGGATGGTCATAACTCTTTCAGTGAAATTTGACCTACGAACTGGAGCCTTAAACAACTTGAACTTCTTAACTTAGGTATGAAAAAACAGTGCAAAAGCCTTGCCATACTTTTCAGCTTATGCTGCAGACTATTCTCCCAGCCTCACAGGCATACCTCCAGCTCCGATAGGGTGTCAGGAATTGCCTAAGGACACAGGCAGGTTTGTGGGCTGCACAGCCAGCCAGGAGGAGTTCCAGCATTTGCCTCCTCTTGATAGCACTGCTGAGTTGAATTGATTATTTCTTCACAATTGTGCTGTTATAGCCATAATGGTTGGTGGGTAAAAGAGAGAAGATGATGATACTTGTAACAACTCTAATGAAAAATGTAAATGGGAATTATTTCTAGCCTGTGAGAATTACAAACTCTATTTATTAACTAAGTGTTATGGCTTGCAGAATGGCTAGTGATTTACTTGTGAATTGTACATCTGGTTAAAACATCTGAACTTCACAATGTGATAATCTGCTGACTGTGATACTCTTGGATTTTAAATCAAGAATATGGTTTTCTTCTACCCAGTGCCCCAAAGCACTAAAACCAGGGTAAAATTAATTAAATATTTTCTACTACCTATTTGCTTATATTAACATTAATCCCACAATAATTTTTTTTTCTAATTACTAAATGGTGGGGTTTTTTCTCTCAGCCTTTCTATCTTCTTGAATTTTATAATCTAGGGATCATGGACAGGAAAGCCTGTTCTGTAGCTGTAAAGCTGACAATTACATTAGAAATTTGCTACATCTACTTTGCTCAAAAAGAACCCCTCCACAAGAGAACAGAACATCTGAATTGCATCTTCAACACCTTGGCATATCTAGTCTAACTGCAATCTGGTGCCAGGCACTGAAAGAATTAATTACCCACTACTTCAGCACTGGAAACATGATGATAACAAGTAGATAAATGTCATGTACACAGACATGATGTGGTAACAACTTTCTTCTTTGATAATGATGTAGATTTGAGCTGCAATTTAGAAGTAGGGATCAGAAGGTTTTTCTTTGCCTTCCTCTGTGGAAAGTCTACCTCCACACAGAAAAAACAAGCTGACTTTCTTTGTGTTGTCTTTTCTTTCTGTTTTTGTCTCCAGTGTATGCTCTACAATATGGGAAGGAATCTGGATGGTAAAAAGCTTTCTCTTCAAAAGTATTTAAATAAAAATCTATTCTTTTCTATAAATCAATCATACTCCATATCATATTATTTTTATTATAATGTGTGATGGAGAAGATAGGAGATACTGCATATACTGATAGGAAATGCTGCTACTTTAGGTTAATCACTGAAAAAAATTACAGCTTGGTAACGAGGTTAAGAATGAAAATGTGGTCTATAAAAAAACCTTATGTGATATACATTTCAAATGCAGTTTTAATCAACCCCTTATGGAGGAGGATGAAATCTAAGTAATAAAAATGACATACTGCCTATGAAAGTTTTAAAGTCACATGAAGTTATACCCTGAAAAGAGGCTGGATAACCTCACAAATAGTTATTGGGTATCATGTATCAGCTTTCCCAGGAAACAGATTGGGGCTGACAATAGTTGTTACCAGCACTTTCCAGTACAGTTTCTCCATGCTCATCAGCAACAAAAACTAATGCAAGTGTTAGCATAGGTGTCTCAAAGACATTTTTCAGTGTTATTTACAAACCAGATAGATGACAGTGTCTAAAAAAAAAAAAAAAGATCCCTAATGGGTTTTTCTTTTTTTTTTTTTTTCAGGTCTAAATGCAACATTTCAAATCTAGAAGTCCCTCTCCCACAAATAAGAAGTAAACCCTAGCATGCTTATTAACGTGTCTAGCAATGCCAAGTAATGAAGCAAGAGGCATTGGAAATGTTTTATTTATTTTTCAGGGGCAGTTGAATGGTAGTTAGCTACAACTGTAGCTAACACTAGGAGCTAGGCTTCTTTTACAACAAAGAAAAAGCCCAACAAATTTAACATGACAAAAGATAAATCAGTGCTCTCGGAAAGCTATTAAGCCATAAGTGTTAGTTTCCCTTAGTTAAATCTTTGCTCCATCACCTTGTTATATATGAATCATTTCATAAAAGTGAAAAAATGGTGCTTTAGAAATATTAAAGTCATAGTTTTATGTCTTCTTGAATAGGTCAGGTTCTTAAACTTTCAGTAAAGGGTATCTAAATGCAGCTATCTTTATAAAAGCTAAAAAAAGATGACAAAGTGCAGTGGAGAGAATCTGTGAAAAATCAAGAATACAGACATATCTCAGGTCTCATTGGCTTTTAGAAACACTTTGAACAACAGCTGTAGCCACTGGGGTGCTGTAATGACATAGCCCATTATAAAAAGTAACACTAAGTAAATGTAGGAGTGGAAATTTAACAATTGGACATTTAATGGCTGCAATTATGGCAAAAGAATAATGAACCTATTAGACAGAAGAACTGGCAATTACTCTAAGGCTTATTGCAATACAGCTGTGAAAAAAGTAATACAGAAGCATGCTTAAAAATGGTTATTAAAGGGGGATAATGCATTCTGTTTACCTTGACAGAAGCAATTTTTCTTCTGAAATGAAATGGAGCTTTTTGGCTATCAGACATGGGAGCTCAGATGTGATGGATCCCGCTATTTAAAGGTAATGTATTTTCAGATATGCTTTTCTAGGTATAAATGATGTCTACACCAAGACTATAACAGCTAGATTTATCAGTCAACAAACAGACAGAGAAAGGTGTTTAAGAACATACAGAAATGAAAAATAAATAGCATGCAAAAATTTAAGGTACCCTCTAAGCAGTCTAAGTAGCTGCTCTTCATGAATGGAAATATTAAGTATTAGTTGTCTCTTATCAAGACAGATTAGGTGCTCGACCCATTAGGCACCTTACAAAATTCCCACCTTGGGATTCAGAGATAATTTATTTGGCTTGCCTGGTTTTCAGCTGTATACATCCAAGTGAGGGTGTGAGAGAATGGAAAGAAGCAAAGAGTGGTCCAGGTGAAACAAGGAAGGCTGTAAAACAAAACCTCAATTGTCTCCTATAGAAATGTAATATCTGATTAAAGCAGTATATAATTTTTAAATCTATCTTCCTTTAGATAACCAGAGGCAACAGTTAAGGGTGGGAAGTTGGTGAAAATTTTGGTACAAGCTACAGGATGTGTTGTTTGTCCACAAACTCAGTGATCTGACAGAAATTTAGAGGACAGCCATGCCAACCTTGCCCAGGCCAATGATTTAATTGGTAACTCTGTATTATGCATTGTGGAAGTTAAATGTTCCACAGCAGGTCATGGAAGTGTTTTTAAAACATACATCCCAAGCCCAGCTAATGATCAGTCTGTGTTGATCAGCTTTCTACTTCTTTTAGTGTATCATGACAGATTTATTAAACACACTTCAGCCCTCAGTCATTCCCACAGAAGAGCTCAAAACTTAAATATGGATTTAACTTGGAATGGCAGTGAGTGTAACCAAAGAAAGGCCTCAGGGCTCATATTTTATCATTTGGTGCAGATGGTTAGAAAGAAACCAAAACTTGGTTTTAAAAGGCAAAACAAATAGGATTAAACTAATTGAGGAATAGAGTCTTAAAAGACACAAATCATAGTGCCTGATGAATGTCTTTTTAAGGCCAGGAATAAAATAATCAAAACCTTATTCACTAACAAAATTCTTGTCAATGACTACGCCTTAAGCTTGCTAAGATCACAGAAATGAATATGTACAAAAATGAGTTAAACTTTGGCTTAAACAGCACGACAACTAGCAATCTGTGTGTATTTGGTTCAGGTTCTGGGACTAACTTTGCCTGTTTTATGTAGTTATGGCTGCACAGAGCAGCTGAAAAACTGCTATGAGGGAACATAAAAATGTTCCTGTTTGCTCTAAATTATTCAGTAGGTAATTTAGGCCCAAGGCCAGTGTGTGGAAGAGTGGCTTTGAGCTTTGGCTCAGTTTCCCAGCATGGGAATGGATTTATAGAATGAAAAGCTGAGTTGAAGATTGGCCTACTGACTTTAAAAGGTGTCTGTCTAAAAGCAACATGAAATGAAAATCAAGCTATTTTTAATGTGCACCAAATGTCCCCCTTGCACTGTGGTACTTCTTAGGTTACTCTGTGGAACTGGTTCAATACACACATATTCCCTGCATATTTTCCTCAGGAAGTGTCAGTTGTTGAAAATGAGTCCCCAGCCCACTGAGAACAGAAGGCTCTTCAAGCTCAGGAGTGGGGATCACGTATGCTATGGAGAAACGTTTTCTAGAGACAGCAGAGAAGACCATGAAGAAGCTCAAAGGTAAACATAACCCTGTATTTCTTGTCCAGAGTCAGAACTCAGCCTGAAATGCAGGCTGTTTACTTATTCCTAAAATGTATAAATATCTATATTTATAGATGACTTGTGAATGATAAAGTGTGAAAATAAGATATGATAATTCCCCTGAAAGATAAACTATATTTACCAATAAGTGTACCCTGAAGTTAGTGACACTCATACAATCACTTCTGGCATACAACCATGTCTGCCAGACAAAATATTGTGATACTATAAATGATGTCTCTATCCCCACAAGTACTTCCTCCTTGTTTCCTCCATCTTCCCTAAGACACTGCTGTAGAGGTTTCAGATCATATTTACACTAGCAGTGTATTGCATCAGCATGCAAATTACACTCATATCTTACAGTGTGCAAGTAGCTGTTTGTCAGTGCCTCAAACATTAGACTTCTCTTTAGACTGCAATGTATCAGTGGTTTCTCTGGCTGGGAAGGTGGTGTTTTCACACATTCATCCCAAGCATGACTAAGAATGAAGCTTTAAAAGCATAGCCTGTTTGATTAGTGTTGATGTGCACATCAGAAACTAGTAAAGAGAAAATACAAGAAGGTGAGTATGAAGGAAAGTGGAAAAAAACATACCATGAAAAAGTGCCATTAAAGCAAGATGTTGTCCTCAGTTGTCATCTGCTGAGAATATATTTGTTCACCAAGCAATAAATAAACATATCCTCAGGTTCCCCGCTTTGAAACGATGCTACAGAGAACCACATTGCTATTACAATTGAGTTTAGGCTATCATTTGGTTTATGGCAAAGAGATGGCAATAGTTAACGAACTCTGGGAGGAATGATTCATTCAGAAGGAGGAACACTATTTTGAAGACCTCCCTTCAAGCTTTTCAGCTTCCCAGGGATGATGCATATTACACAAGACTAGAGAAGAATAGACACTGTCTTTGAAGAAGTATTAACATGCAGTGCCATCTTTTAAATGTTTTAATTGCTGGTATTCAGCATTTGTAGGAGTCAGACAGTATGTTTATATCAATTTTCTCTTTCTTACTAACTTCCTTTTTCCTCAAAAATTGCTGAGAGGAGTTTGTGCTTTTTTTCTTTACAAGCTGTACATATTCATCTGGATGCCTCTCTGCTCATTATCCTTCAGAGAGAAAGCCTTTGCTCTTATACCTTCTGAAACTTCTTACAATATGTGTGCTTTTTCTAGCATGATTATCTTTCAAATAGTACAGAAAGTCACTGGTAAAAAATGTAAGGACTACAGCAAAGGATAAAGCAAGACTGGGTAATTTTTAATCTTCTTGAATGTGCTGATATAATTGATTCCTGATTTCTAAAAATTGCCATTCAGATAGTCAATACACTAGGGACAGACACTCAGGATTATCCCATAAAGCTTCCCTTTCCTTTTTTCCCCCCGCTTTCTTTTATTCTTGTACTACAGCAGACCTTTTTAAATGAGCTGTAGGTTTTCCTGGTTCATTTAGCTCCATCTGTCTGCTCCAAATATGGTCTTATTACGTGGTAGGCTGTCTACAAGTATCTTCTTTCTACAGAAACCTTTTAAATTAAATGTTACCAGAGCATTGAGAGCTTGCTAACCAAGGATTTGCCCTGTTTTCCCAAGTGGTTCCTCTCAAAGAAGCATTCTCTTTTCACGAAACACTGGAAGGAATTCCACTTACTGTGTTGGGGCAACTGTGCAGTGAAATACAGGACAGTTCTGTGAATCAGTGCAATCCAAGGGTGGCACAGCACCACACAGACACTGCAGCTTGGATCTGGAAGCAGGACAGTGTTGATAAATGCTGTGACCACCCCAAGAATCCCTGCTGTGGCACTAAGGGGGTGTTTTGGATCCAAGCTGCTTGGTGTACACTTATGTAGGTGTTACTAAGTTGGAAGACAAAAACTCTGCAATGCAAGATATACCTGTTAACATGGCTAAAAATACATCCAAAAGTGTCTGTGAAGAGCACAGTGGGTACTGAACAAAGGCGTTAAATGGGCTGAGCAAATATCCACAATATTCCTGCCATTAGCTACTCAGTAAGATGAGTGGAAAACAGCTCAAGTGGCACTGACTGTGTGACAGACTCTCAGGTCTGGTCCATCACAAGTTAAGCATTTCTTGTCACCAGACTACAGCATCAAATCCCTAACTGAAATAAAACCTCTGAATTCTCACTGCTTTGTGGAAATAAATCTGAAAAATAATTAGCTCACATATTTTAATGATAGTCTGTATTTTTTTTTTCAGACAGTAAAAGGTAATTCTATGCACAGCTGCATTTTTTGAGAGTGCAACTAGGCTATATTATTTATAAGACAAAGGCATTACTTGCCTAGATTTCTTCTATGCTTTAGAACTGGACTGGTATCCTCATAGCTAGCACCAAGATGTTGTTTAAAAGAAAAAACAAATCATGCCTCTCAAAGTTTCACAAACCTAAAGTGCATCTGCAAACATCAGAAAATGTTTGGAAAGTCTGGGTAAACTCAAACTTCATGAGAGCTGTTTATCCCTAATTTGCATGCATGAGTCATGTAATTGCCAATGAGTGATGAAATAGAGAAGCAGGTGGTAATGTCTGCATACTGAGTTACGAGTGGAGCATTCTGAGGCAGGATGCTTCTCAGTCTGTAGGAGAGTTACTGGGAAATGTGACAGACCAGGTTCTTCCAGTTACTGGACTAACACAATAGATCTGAAAAAGCAGTTTAACAGGCCAGCCAGAAAGCTATGTTAGAAAGTCTGCTATAAAAGAAGAAAGATGATTTCTCAGATAAGAGATATGAAAGGCTCAAAACTTACAAAGGATTCTGAGGGGCCCTATTATAATCTAGCTCATCCAAAGATAAGAGAATAAGGAAGATCAGAGAGATACAGTTGCAATGAGTGAAGAAAAAAGTCAGACCCTTTTTATTTTGCCCAATGGCCTCATTAAAAACAACAAACTACCTTGTTATAAAACTGAGATCCACTGTCTGTGTCCTTCCACTCTAGCACAGGCTGTCATATTGCATGACATTTGCATATTCCCATCAAATTTAGGCTGCTTGCAAATCTTTCTAAGCAGCATTATACCACAAAAAGTAATGCACTAAATATCCAGTAAGACATCATCCTTTTGACTAAAGACAAGAAAGGGAAAGAAAACCAGGTATATAGTCTTCAAAAATACTGTTTTGGAAATTGAGTATAAAACTATATTGTATTTCTGAAATGTTTCTAACCAGTTTTGTAGGTGATGCTCTCTTGACTGCTGAAAGGAAAAAAAAAATGGAAAAAAAGGAGACTAATGAGATGGAAGTTGAGCTTCTCCAGTTCAGCTCAGGGTCAGTTCAGAAATTAACAGCACCATAAGAACACGGATACACATGTGACACAGTTCTAAATCCTGGGAAAGCACTGCACAGTATGTACAGTGTAAAACTCTTCACCTGCCATAAACTAAGCAATCCTGTAGGCTGGTTGACAGCTACACCATATTTCAGATTACAATGGAAATAATTAAAGCTCTCTTTACTGCTGGGTCACTAAAGTAGAATAATGAAATTCAGTAGAAGCATAGCTAACTGTGCAAAGTGTTCAGGAATGCTCTGCCATTGAGATCAGTATTTCTGACTTGTCCATTTTGAAAGATGATAGCTCTGTACTGAAAGCTAAAGGCAAATGTTTTGTCATTGGCTTGTTGCATTACAAGCTCCATTTAGGACTAAACCATCCGTACAGTGACAGGAGAGAGGAACCATGTAAACCACTACAAACTTGAGAGTCATTGTGGGATCTCAGCTGTGTATGTCTCATCCTCAATAAAAGAGATTTTCCAAGCAGTAAAGTCTTTGAATGGGCTTCAGAAAGTACACCTGCATAGGAAAGAAGTGAATTTCTCCCGTGGTTTGCTCTGAAAGCTGGAGTTTGTCTACCTGAACACTGAGTTTGAGGAGCTGTCTGAAAAGTGAGATCCATTTATTGCAACTAGGCAGCAGAACTAGCTGGAAGAAGAAAAGGCAGGAGGGATCTATTTGGACCAAGGTTGCTAAGCAGAATGAGAATCAAAGGTGAAGCAAGATAGATCAAAAAGAATTTCTTCAGATCTTCAGTGCTCTTAAGTATTTGAGAAAAAAAAAATATCTCTAGGATTAAGAAATGCTTTGCAAACCTGGCTTGTGATTATTACCTCAGTAGCAACCCAGGAATATACTAAAGTTGCTTGGCTTTCTGATTCTGTCACATCTTCCAGTGCATCAGCAAATCAGGGCAAAGCAAATTAATTGTCTTGTACTTTGCTTTATATATTCTTACATCTCTTAATGAACAGCTTAACAAAACCAATTCATATCCAACAAAGAACAGCCTAACAGATTCTAGCATTTGTGAAATGTCAAGTAGATTTGTGTGCTCACAGAATCCAGAGCATATTTCTAGATCTAAAAGTCTGACAAACAAAATAATCTGGATGATGTGAGAATTCTCACAAACCACCAAATTACTAACCATTGGTGTTCAAGAATCTGCTCTGATCCTGCATTTCCTGTATTTCTGATTCTTAATGCATAGACTTCTGTGACCAGTGTGCATAAGGAGAAACTACTGTAACTGTGTCTGCAGGAAGAGTGGCACTTCACACTTGGCAAATAAAACATTCCTTGAGACAAGGTGGTTGTAAAATTGCACACAGGTCTATAGCCCTCTGCTCTTCACTACTGCTTAGAAATAGTTCTCTATGGCTAAATTAACTCCTTAATGATTACCAATTATGATACTTGTTGCTGGTTTCTGTTATATTCTACAGATTTCCACTTTAGTGCCACTGAGACGTACACTTCCTGACCTTCAATACATTAAGCTAATGTATTACCACATTAAAGTAATCAGATGACCACAGCACTTCCCACCATCTGCAATTTACTTTTACAGTGATGAGTGCAGAAGCCATCATGTTTGTATTGTCCACTATAATAACAAGCTCCTTGCTATGTAGCTTTCACTTCATTATTATAATGCACACTTTCCAAAAGGAAAAAAAAAATGCTGGTGGCTATGAGAACATCTTACTTTGTGAATACAAAAGCAAGGTCACCTTTTTTTTTGAAAAATGTAAATTTGACACATAAGGGAGAGGTGATATCCTTTATTATAGAAGTGAACACAGTAAGGACAAACAGCCCAGCTTTGGGTAAGCAAGGCCAAGTGAGGGGGTTTTCCCCCTCAAAAATTGTAATATCTGTTATATGATTTTTTCCTGAAAACCTTGCCTTATCTGCATTCTTAGACCATCATAACAACAACAGTAATTTTTCCCTTTGTGAGTATACAAAAAAGAAACCCTGGGGTTTCTAAAAATTCTTTGTAAGTTTTCTCTATGTTATAGTTTATTCACCTTTACACCATAAACAATGCCTGCATAGAGACATGAATGTGCAGCTCTGAAATTGCATCACAAGTATTTGATAGAGAAAATGAAGAAGTTTCCCTTGTTAGAACTAGCAGAAGGAATCAAGTTAGAATGCAATAATTACAAGAAGTGAGAGCCTTGTATTTTTTTCCAGAAGCAGCAAAAAAAGAACCAAATTCTAGCTCCAAGAGACATCTGGACTTGGTCATGGAGGTGACGGAGCAATGCAAACAGAAAATGCATAATAAATCTGTATATGTTTTAAAACTTATAAACTTACAAGCTGGTTACATGATATATCCTCTTTGAAAATATTATAGATACATTTGTGCCAGCTGCAGTCCATCAATTTTATGAAATGGTATTTAATGAATGCAGCAGATTCCCACAGCATGAGTATAGAACCATCATGAATAATGAACATAATAAAAGAAATACACCTCCAAGCACAGAACAAGCTACTGACTACACATCACTTGAAAAAAAATAAAAAGAAAAAAGAGGGTGACTTAAAGAGTTACCTGCAAATATCATTCTGTAAACAAATTTGAATATAAAAGCCATACAGAGTTTTTTATCCTTCAAATTTGTATAAAGGATTTGTCATCTCTGAAATGACAATCCATTCAAAGTACAAAGGCAAGCATCCTGAAGGCGCCAGTTTGATTTACCAAAAAGTACCAGGAAATAGGGCAGAATGCTGCTGAGCATAAATTCCTATGAAAAGTTATCCTCAAGTGAGTGATCACCAGGGAGCAAAATACTTGTGCCTCCACTTCACAGAGATTTCAAGGAACAATAGTGCACTTATCACTAATCAGTATCATTGTCACTGTGCTCCAGAAAATTGTATTTACAGAGGCTTATTGCTTCCTTTATTTTACTGTCCCCAAACATAAGACAGATCAAAAACGGCCCTAAACTTCCCCTGAGCAGAAATAAAAATACACAAAAAAATCTCCAAAACACTTGCCTCCCCGTTCAGACAACAGTTTGAAAATAAAAGAAATGTATTTCTCTGTATTTTCCCAGTGCACTGCCTACCACATTCAGGCCAGCATCACACACTGACAGTGTGATCACCAGGCAGAGCTGGCACAAAGGCAGCTCCACTGCCCGCATTTCCCACCCAGCTCGGGTGTGCCCCGGGCAGTGCTCAGTGAGAGCCTGGGACAGGACGGGCTGAGGCTGCTCCTGCCAGCCCGGAGCCCTCCCGGCTCCTCTTGCTGCCTCGAGCATCTCTCTGCTACACACAGCTCCTCATGACAGGAGCTCATAGCGAGGAGGAAGGAGCACCCCAAAGAGGATTACAGCCTCCAAAACACCCTACAGACAGGGCACAGGCATCTCGCACAGCAGAGACTGGGTGAGAGCAGCCCTGCAGCAAAGCCCTTGCAGCATGCTGGCTGGGTAGCCTCACCTTAGGGTCAATGTAAATAACTACCAAGGGGAGGCAGATGAAAGGAATCTGGGTTTATCTCCTCCCTCCTCTGAACGGGGGCTGTGCTTCAGTGGGAACTTGCCCTCCGGAAGTTCTCCCCTTCTGCATTATAACGTTATAAATAGCAATTCTTGTTATGTAAAAAATGCTCAACAAGTCAGTGAAGACAGGCTGAAAAATGCTGGATCTAGCTGTACTTCTTAATGATCATTAGTAAAAACTTGGCAAAAGCAGAAAAGGCACACGTATGGTCCCACATCTGATATGAAGTTTAAAAATCCAGAATTTTATACAGCATGCCTACATCTCAGTTAATGAGTCTTCTGACATCAAGTGTGCTGCTTAGTGCCAAAAGAACACCTGCTCTGGACAGCATAGTGTTACCCCCACTACAAACAGAAAAGTTTTCAGCTGGCTATAGACATTGTAAGGGAAGAGAAACTGATTTTATTTGTCTGAAAGCTACTGTCTCCTGTGCATAAAATTATCAAGGAGAAGGTATGAACTTCTACCAGCTGATAGAAGACAGAACAGGAAAAAATTGGCAGAGAAGTGGAAGAAATATAAAGAGCAAAGGACTAAGGGAGTGATGTGGATGTTAATTTGAACACAGAAATGTTGTTTAGATTTTAGGATGACTAAGATGTGTTTTAAGGGATCTCAGAATTAATCAGAGGCTTATTCATGCAAAGCAGTGATATGCATGGGACTCTGTATCAGCAACTGTGCTTTTCACTGTTTCTTTTTTAATGTTTCAGGAAGCCAATTAAAAAACCACAATTAGAAGCAATCTGGTTATGTCACTGCATTTCCTGGATGGTAAATCAGTAAAATGAGGCTTGGACTTTGTATAATTGTGCCTATAGATGTCTCCCTGAGGAACTGAAATATACATGCAAAAGATACATGGGGTTTGGGTTGGGTTCATTTGGAATGAAAAAGCACAACCCTACTGCAAAGCATATTTGTGACACTGGGAAAAAAAAAAATGTGATTGTTGCCATCTGGCTCTTTCAAAATGATCCCTTCAGAGATCTGTCTCTGCCTATTTATACCATATCCATTGTCATCATATCTGACCATCCCGTGAGACAGCACTCTGGACAAGAAGGATGTAGGATGATATTCTGAAAATTATGAAGATGGTTCTCAGTGAAAACCAGCATAGCAAGATTAATGAATGAAATATGTAGTTTACACCAATTGACAATCTGCCCTCATGAATTAATCACCTGTTCTTAAAAGATTTTAGAAATGCTCTTGTCATGGCTATCCTGAGTGTGCTCATCCTGCCTCAGAGACCGGGGATAAGGGAAAAGGGCTTTTTGCTTTCATCTTCTGAGGAGCATTTCATTGTCTGTACAGACCTATCTCATTCACACAGTGTTCATGGACCCTCTCTAAGTGTATTCACACACAAATAGACCTTATGCCAGAAAAGTTTATACCTTCATTTCTGAAGTTCTCTGTAAGGAGCAAGGCTAAGAGAAGCACGGATGGGCACTGAAGAGAGAAAAACTAAAGATAACCTAAATACAGCTACTACAAACTTACAGTGAGGTAGGGAGGCAGTCCTTGCTATTACATGTGCAATATTCAGGAACACAGACAGAATATTGTGCCCTTCCCCTTTATAGAGCCATCTCTCCCTTTTTTAAAGGCAGTAATTGCCTAACAAGCCCTACCAAAACTCATTTTCTGATTAAAAGTATTTGGAGCATCCACTTAAGGAACAGGAATAATACCATGTGACTAGGCATCCAGTCACACCATTCTAACAATTATTATTCACTAAAACGTCCACAGGGAAGCCACAGAAGTATCAATATCTTAACAACAAAGGGGCTAATAAAATATAGTCACCTGATTTGTGGGAGGGACCTGGCTGCAAGAATTAAAAGTGACCACATTCAGCCAATGAGTTGCTCCTTTCCTAATTTCATATCCCACCCAAGTGATAAAAAACTGTTCAAAATACTTTACCAGCCAAGAGGAAAATCTCAAATGAAGTTCAGAGAGTCTCTTGGTACAGCAGAAGAAATGCTGTAAACTTCAGGTGTTTGTAACTGGTGTTCTATCAGTCTTTGCAAACTTAATACATTATTTAAGACAAAATTGTGCCATTAAGACACACACAAGCCACCACCCCCACCCAAATGACAAAATCTTTAAAACTAAAAGTGGGTTCAGAAATTCTGTTTTCTTAGCAAAACCAGGCTAACAAAAGGCAGAGGGCACAGACAATTGCAGTACTTACATACTTCTCCAGAACCCCCTAAAAGGGAGAAGGGGAGTCTCCTACCTTTTAATGATTTCTGAAAGCTTTCAAACTGGTTTTTCTTTCAATATCACAGACCTAACACTGCTGCTCCTTAGGTACATAAAGGCCCCATAAAAATTCCTAGGTGTTCAGCTATGAAGGAGCATGTGCAGCTATCCCACATGCATGGCTTAATCCTGCTCCTATTTAACTCACCTGAGAGCAGCAGGGGGTAGTTCTGTGCTGCTTTAAGTTTCCACAACATGCCCTAATCCCTGCTCACTGCTGGCCCAGCACCAGCACCAGCTCTTTTAGCAAAACACAGCTGTGGAAGCCTTACAGAGATACAGGAACTTGCACTGGGGTGAAGGACTGGTGGGAATGCAAACACCCAAATTTTGTTAACCCACTGAACCCTTCCTGGACTCCACCTCACAGCAGAGAGTCTGATTCCAATGCACTACTTAGTGTAAAAAGGTATGAAATTTGAGTCAAAATCAGTCCCACAATTCTCTCATGCCATCTCATATGGCAAATCCACTCAACCATATTTGAGGTAGGAAGTATTCCTAACTCATCCACCAGGATTTTCACACTATCCACAGCTGCCAATAAAAAACCAAAATGAAACAAGCCAGTACAGAGAGCAGCAAATAAGGTAACAGTGATAACTTTTACAGGTGATCACCAGGTTAATTTTAAAATATTCACAGGAGCTACTCTTGGAAAGGCTGTGAAATGTGAATATTTATCTGAGCCTAAATACATACTACACAGCAAGTCTCTAGTATACTCATTTTTCTTCAGCATTTTGCTGTGAATAACTCCTCCAGAGAGGCCTGGTAGTTGATTCTTTCACTACTTTTCAGCCACCTCTTAGAAGAGTTTCTACTTTTCACACTTTAGGGATCACTTTTATATCTTTCTTCTAATCACATCTAGCTCCTTTGCTGGAGGTTGATTTTTCTTTCACATTTTTTTCTTCCATTCTTCCAAAGTACCATTTTTCCAGCTACAACCTTTTGTTCCTTTCTTTTCAAGTCACAGAATTATCATTCTGTAGCTCCCTCTAAAAAACCCTTCTAGTTTATCTAATTACTCACAGATCAAAATAGCAAAGAATGTCTTTCCTACTGTAGTTTTTTAGAGTGTTTCTGATAACTATTTAATGAGAAAAGGCTTTGTGCTTTCCCTGTATCCTAGCTGGATATTACTTGTATTTAGATCTTGACAAACCAGGGTTTGAAATTAATTCTCATGAATATTTATTGTAAAAAGAGGACACATTTGAAACGACACTATCTAGATTCTGTTAAGGTGCAATCGACCAGCTTTCAGACAGAAGAACAGAGGCTCTTTTCTTTCAGAAAGAAATTACCTAAGATCCCTGTAGGACTCAACATTCAGTCCAAATCATCCATTTGTCTTCAACGGGGCAATGCTGATGCACTCCCATACACAATCTGGCCTTGTTCTCTGTGGTACTATTGCACCCAATACTTCTTTTTAACAGGTTTGCCTTTGTCTGATTCAAAGATTTTTTTTTTTCCCATTTCTGATGTATCTCCTGGAGAAGCATAATAATTCCTGGAAACTCTTCCAGAGATGAATGTGCTGAAATTTCACTGTGTAGGGGCAAAATATTATATTACATAATATTGGATTTTAGTCTTATAGCAGAAATCTTCATCTGGAGATATTAGAGTTCTCAAAATGTAATATTCCAACTTCTGTATTCAAGCATCAAGTATTTACCTGTCAAATAAATGCACTTTCAGCTGGACAGCTCAGGAACTCCAGTGATATCTGAAGCTCATCAGACAATTCTCAGGGTTTTTTCCCCCTTGATTTCTTGGGAAAGTATTTCAGGGTAGACTGCTGCAATGTATGAGCAGGAGTCCTAAAGCAAATCAGTGCATGCATCCCACGTGCCCAGATAAAACATCTCAGGTTTATTATCCGGCATTCTGCAGTTATAGAGGTGAATGGCACACAAACTCCAGAAATTACTGAGATCCTTTCACATATGTGTCTATGGGGAGCCTTCATTAACACCAGAGTTGAACCCCTAAAGCGATGACTGGGCATTTTTGCATGGCATCCTCCTGGCCCTTTGCCAAATGGCCTTTTACAGCACTGGCACTGAGGTGTTATTTACATAATCAGAGTTTACAACAGCACGAGTGCTTCTATGAGAGGGCTGCACTTACACTAGAACATATTTTCTGCCATTGCATATTCTTCATTAACTTTTAAACATTTAACTAATTAGATTTCACTTTGTGAAATGGACACTAAGGAGGATGGCTTTTATCCTGGCTCCTACTCAGTGAAAAATTATGGGATTGTGAGCAGCAAATGTTAATCGACTATACAGCAGTAGCTGAGTTCTGCTGCTGCCCTTCTCTTCCTGCTGCCCTTTTCGAGACTGAAGGCTGCCATTATTGTTTCATTCCTGACCTCTTATAAGGGCACCACAGAAAGGTCAGGCTGCTCTTTTCTTTCCTCTCCTCCCCATTAGCTGGCAATCCAGACCTTTCCAAATCTCTTTCTATGGTTTTCTGTTACCCTATATCTTCCTGCATACTTTGCTTCTGTCTTTACCTCTGATTTATTGTTCTAGTACTAACACATACAATACAGGCACCTACAGTTCTCCAGGCACCAAGACAACCTCTTAAAAACCAAATGACAGACACCTGTCATATGATCAAATATGAACAAGAAAGGCATGCAAAACAAAATGCAGTTTTGCTGGCTGCCTCCATTCAGCCCATCTATGTCTGTGACCAAAGGGGAAACCAGCAATCTGCCTCATGACTGGTCCTGAAAGTTAGCAAAGGTGTCCACAGGAATAGTAAATCCCTGCCTCCACCTTCCCATCTATTTTTGTGTAAGCCTAATGTCCCAATGCAAACAAAGCTCACGTGATCATAGACACACTGCTTGTTTGCATGCCTGTCTACCTCTATTAAGTAACTTTGGATTTCACTGGGTAATTTAAAACTAATTTCACAGAAAAACAAAGGTCTCAAATATAGGCATGAGTTTCATGAGGCTCAACAGCCAGATTATAGGAGAGAGTCCCTACTAGAACTTTAAATGAAGGAAAGGCAGGAGCAGTTTAAATTGTCTCCTTTTTTGTTCAGTTTGCTCAGAGGGAAGAAGCAGCAAACAGTGAGTAGGTACACATTTATTAAATGGAGCAGAAGTCTACACATAATTTTAAACCAGCCAAAGTACATTTTATTTGGACCACCAGACAGGAAAAAAGGTGGTAAAGAATATGTGGAGGAGCTCTGAAGCCACCCTAACTTCAGTTACCACAGTAGAAAATCTCTCTGGAAATATACATGGGATAGGAAGAGAGGCATAGGGGCAGTGTGGAAAAAGACAGAGGACATAGGGATATCACAGTGTATGAAGGGACAGGGAGAAGGTGGAGCAAAATCAATGGAGAAATGCAGACTATTAAGGACAAATCCATTGCTAACCAGACTTCGTTTCCCCCAGACCTAATGTTAGGCCTATGGCTTATGTCCCTTCACTGACAATAAATAGAGCAACCGTATCAGACAGAGCTTCTTCTAAGGATTCATGCAGATTTTTTAGCTTTCTAGATCAAAGAAAAAGCTTCAAATGAATCGGAGAGACAATGGCATGAATGGGGTAACAAGAAACTTCAGCTCTTATTGGTACCAGGGAAATGAGATCAATAAATGCAGTCACATAACCTTCAAAAGCTCAGGCAAGCCTAGTTAATTCATTATAAATGAATGTAACAGCACTTGCTCTGTTCAGGTGTCAACATTTTTAGGTTGACATAATATACTGGTAAAAAAATTTACTGTGTTATCTTCCCAAATATCCTGACTAAGGTATTTATGCTGTTCCCTGAAATTATAGAGTTTCCAGAGAGCCCCTGGCCAAGCCAAATACAGGCATTTGTAAAATTGTCCACAGAAATCTCTGCACAAGTAATCAGGCAGATCCTGAATAGCAAAGGCACTGTCTTTATTAATTCAAACATGTTCTTATTAAGAGATTTTTGTACTCTCATTAACATTAACAGCAGAAGAGCAATACCTTGTTAAGAGGAAATACAGTAGGGGAAGGAAGAATGGTCCAGAGAGGAAGGTTTTCATGAGGCTTAAAGATCTTTAGCACAAGATACAAATGAGAGAGACTTCTGTGTCTCAGAAAAGTTACCCCTCTGCCCACAGGAGAAATATGTCTGACTCTGATTCAATTAAATATGCCCCCAAGCTTGATTCCTATAGCCAACAAGTTGGTTGTTATAATTCCTCATACATTACAAATTATGAATGTACTAATTTTTCATAACTTGGATGTGAGTAGCTCTGCTTTGTAAAATCCAAAGCAAACATCATACATGGATTTCAACATCTGAATACAACTGACAAATTTGTTCAAAATAAATAAGTACATTTGGAATAAAATTCAGGAAAAATGATAGATTCCTTATTCCTTGTTCATTTCCCAGTTCACATGCATTATCAAGCAAAACATTATTGACTTAAATTATGCAAGTAAATTTGAATTGCCAAAGTCAGAAGACAAGCCTAATCTATCCTGAATCATCTTTTTGTTCCCAGAAGTTTTAAACATTTAATACTGAGGGGAAAAAAAAAAGTAAACCAAGCAGCTAGTATACAGGGGCCTGATGACATCTGACCTAGTGCCTGTTGTGCTCCACCAAACATGACCCTAGGCATAAGTAAAGGTGGGGCATGGGAGGAATAAAAATGATTCTTTCAAGTATTCATAGCTAATAGCTTTTATCAAGCTAGCATGTAGACTGACCACGGGAAGAGAGTTTAAATACTTGGTGACCTGTCAGGCTGGAGCCTTCAACTGTTCAAAATAGTAGATTATTTTCAGACAGTTGCTGCTGTTCAATTATGCATTTTTGTTTTGTGATGCATATAATCAGTCACCATATTCACAAACTCAAGATTTCCCAGTGGGATGAGTTTTAAAGATAGGACTTCTATTGCTTTCCTGCCTTATCAAAATGGTGGCAAGCAATACATACTTTCAGCAACAACTATGTCCAGAAATATCCTAGGATAGCAATCCTGCATTCCAGACAGAAAACTGTTTTGGAGACTATCAAATTCCAGACCAAAAGGGTAATGCATGTGTCAAAAAAATTTACACAGAATAATGAACCTTAGACAATATTGCTCATGCATTGTCAACATTATCAATAATTTTCATAATGAAAACAGGAACAAAAACCTTTAACCTTAGCTACAAATTCTTCTCCCAAGTATGAAAAGAACCTGTTCCCAGTCAGGAGGAATGGGCAGTGTTGCAGTTGTCCTTTGTGGTACCTGCACATCCCAGCCTGTGAGAGCCCATCAGCACCAGCTGCAGACACAGCAATGGGCACACACCTCCTCTGGGAAACAACTGACCTTGTCAGCACACGCCTGCTCTGGCCCCTCACAAATCCTTTCCAGTTTGTATCAAATAAAAAGGAGACATGTACAGGAAGTCCACCTAGATTTGCCCCATATATCCCACCAGGAGTTTAGATTCTTTTGATATATTAAAACCAGAATTACTTTAAGTCACCGAGAGACTGAAACATAATTCTTGATGTGGATATGCACAGTGATGGAGGCCCAGGCAGTTAGTGAATGTGAGTGCAAGTCATGGGCTCTTAGCTTGCTGGATGCAGTCACAACAGTACCTAAAATTTCAAGCCTTACAAAACTTAAGGGAAAAGAACACCAAAATGCAGATCCAAGCTTTATCTGGTACATTCCCCTCTATTAATATTGTGTGGGGATATTCCCACAGGATGAGGAGCACATCAAAGATGGGCTATCTTTGCTTATGCATCATTGCCCAGAGGAGAGGGATATCAACATAGTTTTTACATTTCAAATCTTTGTTTTGCTTAACATCAAAGATATTTCTAGAGCCCCCTTGGAGAATCAAGATGTCATTACTCTGTGTGCTGAATGGGGAGTCTGTGAAACACCCAATTCTGGCCTGAAGATTTTTCCCTTCCCAGACAAGAAGTATTTCTGCAACTTCAACAATAACATTTCATGCAATTCTCTTTGATTAGAAATGTGCTCAGAAAACAGTCCATTAAAGCTGAATGAAAGGTCAAGTCTCCATTTGTGTAATTATGGTTTTTTTTCAAGAGAGATTAGAGAGAACTATGGCAACATATTGTGGATTAGTATCTGCCACCATATGGCAGTTTAAAATGACAAATAGAAACAATGCATATACTTTGTTAAAGAAGCAAATTGTAACCCATTTGAAAAACTATTTTACACAATCAACCCTTGGTATTAAAGATTAGGAATCTGGGGATATTCTCTTCTATTGCTGTTCAGAGACAGAAATATACAAGACCAAGTCCCGGGAAATTATTTTTTAACTTCGGATTATTTTCTATTCTTTTCATTTGTACTATGTAAGGAATCTTTATAATATCTCTTTGCCTAAGGAAACATTTGAGTTGATTTAAAAACATGCTTAAAAGGCAAAGCAAAGATAACCAAGTACAGAGGTTTTGTAGTTAGCCCTGTTAAAATAACAAGGGGAAAATATCTATGAAATTTAAACGGGGCAGAATCTTCGTATCAGGACTGCTGACAGAAAATAACACCAAAACAAGTTGCTCCTCTTCCTCACTGCTTCCCTTTCCTATAAATCATGAGATAGGCTTAAAAATTAAGAATAGAAAAAGATAGATAGATAGATAGATATAGATATAGATATAGATATAGATATAGATATAGATATAGATATAGATATAGATATAGATATAGATATAGATATAGATATAGATATAGATAGATACATAACCTCCTTCTCCTTTCGCACCGCTGAAATGTACACAGGTCTGTTCCGAGGTTTTGTTGCAAGATGAATTGCGGGGTTTTGGGGGGTTGGGGTAGTTTGTGTTTTGTTGTTTTATTTTGGTTTGGTTTTGGTTTTGTTTTTTTCTTTTTACAGAGAGCTCTCAGAAGGACCAAGTCTTGGGGGGGAGGGAAAAACCAAAAACCGAATCAGCAAACCCTTGTCAAA